>CAAKHB010005976.1:135600-170252 GCA_901007665.1 Aeoliscus strigatus | reverse complement strand
CCAGGCCCAAGGGAGAGGGGAGGGGGGGTTTGCAGGCGCCCACGTGCCTTGGAACAGTGAGATGGTCTGTGATGGACAAGTCAAGACAAGGAGGATTTCCCCTGTTTGTCCGAGAGAGGGGAGCCGCCATGTCACACACACACACACACACACACATAGATGGAGAAGTCTGTCTCCTGAAGCGATTCTGTCCGTGTGTGTGTGTGTTAGTGTGTGTATGTCTTTCTCAAGGTCAAAAACCCCGGGGCCATCTTCTTTAGTCTGCCTTAGTGAGACAGGCCAAGGCTGCATCAACGCACAACATGACTGAATAATGGAGACCCCTGGCTTGTGGCACAATTATAAGGAATGATAAAAAAGATATCTTACATCTATGTAAAGGGACTCTTTAATATCATTACAGTCACCTTGACAAATCGATAGAATGATGTGAATTAAGTAACAGTCCATAAACACAAGGGCATGACCTCGACAACAGCCAGCAGTGAATCTTTGTGTTGTTATGTATGTCCACAGCAGGTGTGTGTGTGTGTGTGTGTGTGAGATGTGGCATCAGGGGGTTAAACAGGGAGGGACCGGACCCCTGTCAGGCCTCGGGAAGGACAGTCCGTGTCTCACACACATGCGCACACACCCAATACACACTGACGGACAGTCCATCGCTTACCTCCATATCTCTACTTTGTCCTTGGACTGTCTGAATACCACTGGAGGCAGGCATGATTTGAGAGAGCAAGTGGGAACAGGAGCGAGGGAGCCGGAGAGAGGTGAAGAAAGAGGAAAATGATAGAAGGAAGGAGAGGGAGAGAAAAGAGGCGCCCCTCAATGACATCTGAAGAGATAACTCACTCTCCAGAGCTTCTTTTCTCTTGCTATCACTTTCCCAGGCAGCGCTCCTTCTACATTAGGCCTCAAGTGTGAGTGTGGGGTTTGACTTGGCGTGTGCGCATACATGTGCCAGCGCCAGAAATGGGAAACAGGAATACACTGGACGTGAAGGTGAAAAAGAGATTTCTCAACCTCGGTGATTTGATCGCGAGAGCTATCAAGCCCAATAATCTGCATGCTGCATGTAGCATATTGTTTACCAGCGAAGAAAATCTTCTGTTTGGTCATAATGAATGGAAGAGATTAGAATTATAATTAACAAAATAAAGATGAAAACCGGTTTGCATGTTTGCTTGCATGTGATACGAATGTGTATTTGCCCTCAAGATAAATATGAAAGTCTTTCATGCAAATATAAATATATATATATATTCACGTCATTCTGCAGACAAGATCTGCGCTCAGATGGTGCTCGATGCTGCTCGATGCTGCTTGAGAAACGATGTACGGAACACAACACAAACAACAGCTGGCTTGTCTCTTGATTGAAAGTTAACTTTGGGGAAACAACGCGTGAGGCCACCGCCAGGGTCAAAACAATGTTGAACACAGCCAAACAGAACAGCAGGAAAAGACAAAGAAGTCTGTCGCCGCCGCTGTTGCAGGAAACGCTCCCTTACGTAGGCACAGACAAGTGTGGGGAAGAGTTAACCTTTTGATAAGCTGACTCGAGCCACAGCTGTATGCATTTCTCATCGAAATGGGTGAGTCAGAGAGAGAATAACGAACTAGTCCTGGTCTGTGGAGAGGCGATGAGGTTGAAGCCCCACTCTGGCCTTCATAAACCAAAAAAGTCCTGACACAATGTCCTGACTGCTCCTTTGACCACGAGTCAGAGCCACAGATCGTCTCGCCAACTTATCAACTCAATCATATTCATCATTTTATGACACACCTTCAAGCCGGTGGCTCTGCTGTAATGGAATTTCCCAAACTGAGCCCAGCCAAGTCTGTATGTATGGAAAAACACCGGCAAGAGTAAGGCATTGTCTTGGGCAGCCGAATACGTCCACTATTCCCAATAGCGTGTGCCATGACGCACTAGGCTTGGTCTCCTGTGTACCTCGTATGTAATGAAACAGCAGCAGCATATAATTGGAGCTGTAATAGATTTGTAAAATTGAAAAGTTCTGCATCCTAAGGACTATAAAACTCTTTTAGGATGGTAATATAATAAACTAGAGAAGCACTCGGAGAGCTGCGACCTCCGGGAAGCAGCTCATTTCAACCCAGTATTTGATTTACTCTCTTAAATTCATTTATCGTCCAAACATGTCTTTGTCAATAGTCAAATAGTTATTGAAAAAAATCATTAGACACCTTGTGACAAAATCATGACCACTGAGCTGTGTTTTTCTCTTCATTTTCCTTTTTATTTTAATAGTAAAACAAAAAAAACAACCCCCGACCTATGTGGTAACAGACAGACCCACTAACCACTGGGCCACAGAGACAGTCCACTGCTGCTATTGTGGAGTTCTAGACACAGATGCTGAAAATGTCCCTATCTGACAATGAGGAAGACAACAGATTCAACAGATTCCTGGATCCAGATGGTTCCAGAACACTACCAACATTTAATCATCTGGTCCTGGTCCATTAGCAGCATTTACTGACCATTTCATTCAAATCTGTTTGAACTTTTAGAGTTATTTTGCTGACAAAATAACCCTATCCCGATCCCTAATTCTGCTCCCACCCTGGGACACAAAAAACAGAGCACCCACCACAACAAAATGTAAGACCTTTATCTGACAGCATCAGCTAACACCACATACACACTCACAGTCCTGCTCTGACCTTGCGGCACTTCAAGATTAATCAAAATTGTAGCTGAGATCAGAGGTGTTGGTACAACTGGCAGGGAGAGACGCGTTCATTTTGTGCTGGCGTGTTTCTCAATATATGTGTGTTTATGTGTGTGTGTGCTGGGGCGAATGAGACAGGAGTAAGAGATTGAGGGAACGGAGGTCAGGGGAGGTGCTCACCCTCTCAATCCTCAGCTATCGACTTTGAGCAGCGAAACAGTGCTGAGCGGTCAAAAGCAAATAGAATAAACTGATCAATAACCCCACACTTGTCAGGAGGGAGAAAGGCGACTTATAAAATAATAAAAAATCGCAGAGGGCCAAGTTGAACGACGCAGGAATGAGACATTGATCAAATCATGTGCAGCTCTGTCAGCCCACTCACCCATTTTGTCCTTCCTCCAAGTGGTGTGTGGAAAGTTACTTTTCAATAACAATGGGAGAGATGGGTGCAGTGAAGGGGGGCGGCAAGTTTATTCTTATTTTTTTACCATAAAGTATACAATTTTGAACAACTGAGCTCAGTAAACAGAATCAAAATTCTGACTGATGTCCAGCCCCCACCCAACTCCTCCACGCCCCCATGTAAATGTCACATGTTGGCTGCGGTCAGTCATCGCGTCACTCACACCAACTGGCAGCAGCGATGGAGGAGAGTCAGCCAGCCTACACTGATGTCATTCCCTGAGTGACTTTGGTCTGTCACTTCATTATTCTAAAAAAAATAATTAAAAACAAAATCAGAAAGAAACGTAACAACAATTGTGTGTTTTATTCACATTACGCCCATCTGTGAAGTTTTGTGCTGATGGAGAGCAGCTACGATGGGACGCTGCTGCCGGTTTTCTACCGAGTCATCAGACTGTGATCCACAGCCTCCATCCGTTAAAAGCCCGTGGTGCTGCTCAGTTGGTACTAGCTCATGACGTGATAATTGAGGTATTACAATCAAGCACATGTTGTTGAACAAAAGAGAAATGGGGTCTGATAGAAAAATGAAAGTGAAAGTGGCTGGAACAGAGGTGAGGGAAGGAACAAAAAGGGAAAGTAGCCTCAGTCATAATTTAAACAGTCTGTATTCTCCCAGCGCTGTTTACAATGGATAATTTATGCCTCCCAGTTCAAACACTGCTTTATCTGCACTCAGCTGCTAAGTGATATGATTTCACTTTTTATAGCAGGCCCCCAGTCTGCACCCGTCCAATACCCCGCAACCACCCCCCTGCTCCAGCCCCCTTTAATGCACGCTGGTGTGATTCTGCACGCCTCATGCACTGACTTTCAACTGTACAGGCCCCGAGGGCTAAAAGTAGCATATTAAACCCCCTCCCTCACCCCGTCCTCTTACCTCCCTTAAGCAAAACCGCATACACACACTTACACGCACATGCGTTAGCTCGTACCCACTGGCTTGCACGGCGTATATGTGCTGCAAAAAAAGGAGAGGGCCTGCCTCATATTTTACAGCCGTTAAAGTTTCTTTCTGTATTTATTGCTGTGCTGGCAAGCAGAAATGTCCCATTTCACAGCAGCACTCTCTGACCTCTGATCACAGCCTCTCTGATGACCCCATGGCTCTGACCGCGTTCCACTAATACGCCACTTAGGTTACTTCAGTTTAATGGCACCTTTCATCTGCCGCCTCCACATTTATTCACAGGTGCACGCACACACACACATTACAGACATAAATATGTTATTGAACATAGTGCTGGGGGACATGCTG
This sequence comes from Aeoliscus strigatus, assembly GCA_901007665.1. NCBI lineage: Eukaryota > Metazoa > Chordata > Actinopteri > Syngnathiformes > Centriscidae > Aeoliscus > Aeoliscus strigatus. The sequence continues at coordinate 165,830 of CAAKHB010005976.1, read as the reverse complement.
GGTAATGTTGGCTCCCTAAAACAATGATGGGTTTCTGCAGAGTTCACCACGGCGGTTAGGGTGCTGATGGTACAAGGCATAAACTAATGCAAATCCAAAAAAAAGTATCCAGTATTTTCAGAGTAGCTACTATTATTTGCAAGGTATTTTTAAATGTGAGAAAATGTTGCTGCAGCTCAGAGATGACAATGTGATCAAAAATCACCTTTTATTAATATGTGATGTAGAATTTAGTAGCTTTGTTTTCTTTTAAAGAGAAACATTCTCATTGAATCACACTGGCAACTCTCATCTATCCTCATTACACCACGAACGGTACTTCTGCAAAGAATTCCTCCTCTGCGTTAGTGTTTCTGTGAACCCCACTTCTCTACTTTTCATCTGTTCACCGTACCGCTGCCTGCTCCTTTCCTGCAGCATCGCTCTCTTTACTTATTCTCTGCCATCTCCTCTCGTCTTCTCTCTCAGTTATCTGCCTACATAGTGTTTGCGCTAGCAGAAAATTCCCACTTGGTCTCAGGGGGAAACTGCGTTTTTCTCTGCTTTGCTCTTCTCTCTCTTTTCTCTTGTATGTTTTCCATGCTGGAAAAGCTTCGTCTTCCTGAGGGTGCTCCGTCTATGGCTGTCCCATAAGGGACCCGACAGTGTGATGTTACAATCCCCCCACATCTAGTGGGATCCTCTCACTAACTTTCTCACCCTGGCTGCTACGTCCGTTTTTCTTTTTTCTGTCTCTGGAAACTCTATCCTCTTCTCTCTCACATACTTTCTTAGTCTTTATCAGTCTCTCACCCCCTCTGACACTTTCCCCCTTCCATGCATTCTCCCACACTTTCACTGTAGGTCCACACGACATCAACCCACTGAAATCACTCCCTCTTTCTATTTACTTCAATGTTTCATTCTGATTTAAAGGTTTAATGTTAATGTTTAAATTAAATTCAGTTTCAGCTTGTGTTCCCACCCTCCATCCTTCAGTATTATCTAAAGTTACCTTTACAACATGTCATTCTTTGCTTCGGGTGTGATATATACGTAAAGAAGCGCACCCACACTTGATTTGTGTGTCTCCAGACTTGAAATTCGTCTGCTGACGTCGTCAGACTGCTGCTGTATGGGGTCAATGCATGATGGGCCAACCCACAAAAAAATGGTTGCAAGCAACAGAAAAAAATACTGCAGATGTGCACACATCTCTCCTCTATCAGTGATATCACAGAGAATAGAAAAGATGACAAAATTACAACATGGAAATGTTTAAATGAAACTTGAAACCCTGTAACCATACTACTCACTCTGAGATCCAACATCGAAAAACAAGCCAGGTCCTCTTAAATAATTCACTGGAGAGATTTAGAATACACACTGGGTGCCATGACTGCCAGAGGCGTGACCTCTCCCAGCTCCAGCTGAAGAAATTCTACCTTCTGCAACTATTGACAAGAAAATGTGTGAAAGTCATAGGGACTGCCTAAAATGCAGTATTCAGTCATATTATTTGTTTTCATATTAAGGGCTAACAGAAACCAAATGAGGGGTTAACGCCTTTGTATAGCCAATGATATAGGAGGAATTTAAGCCCCTCACATCTTCCCTCAAATAAGCATTTAATTAATAGCACGTTTATTAGGAGATTGCCTACTCGACAGTGAAAGCTGTGGATGAAAACAAAGCTTGGCTGCTTGGCCACACATGTAATGATGCCTCTACTGTATATGCCCCTGGGTATTATGAAGATATACAGAGTTCTAAAGGTTGATGGAGATATTCAGTTTGCTGAAATGCAGAGCAATGTCTTGAAGTGAAAAGATGAGATGCTGTGTGGGTGAGCTTCCCTTGACCTGCCATCTATGGACAAGGTCTTCGGTTAATTAAGTTTCCAACAGCATGGCTATTATATTTGCAGTTTTCTGCGGAGATTAACAAGACGGCATCTAAATCCACCATTTCATTCAACAGGATTTTTTTTTCTCTTTTCTAAAGGTTCATATCAGCAACGTGATAGGGGGGGTCGGGGGTGAACGTGTGCAAATGCGTATGCTTGTGTGTCTGTGTTGTTTCCAGCGTACATTTTGTGACTTATCAGCTCTGTAGCAATAGATAAAGAGGGAGTGAGAGATCAAGTTATTTTCAGCGTGCATTCTAGCACCTTGTGAAAGGGAAAGTGGCACAGAAACACAAGGAATGAAATAAAGCTTACCTCCATAAATGTTACTCTTGGCTGCGGATAAAACATTTGCCTGCGTCCGTGCCACGTGGCCAGAGATGTTGAAGGGGAAACAATGATCCTGACTCGATGCCAAAACGTGACGCCAGGGCGACCGAGAGCAGTAAGGTGAAGCTTGGCTGGCAGTCTATTGTCATAAAAGAAGACTTTGATATGTCCCCTCAACGGGAAGGACGAGTGCAGAGGGCAGTACAGTTTTCTGGGTACACTCATACATTCGCATACATACGTGCATGCCTGTCTAATGGGTGATTGGTAAAGAATGTTTGTTTGGGTGGAACCTGAACCCGACTGTGCCCTGAGGGCAGCAGCAGAGCAGGTGTTTTAGCACACACAGACATCAAGAACACCTGGTCACCAGGGATGGGTTGCACGGCGCTGTCACACACAGAGACGCTGTCACACACGCTAAGATGAAAGTGACCCCAGAGCTGAGGGGGGCACACCTGTGCCATGGGAGGCCCCCTGTCTGTTGAGGACCCTCTCATAAAAGCACTCTGTCACTGGGACAAAGTTGTAGGCGTTTAATGGGCACTTAAACTCACTCGTTGCTAATTTGGGTACTAATAACATCTCTCAGAGCCACCTGAACAAAAGGACAAAAGGGGCTGAAGAGGGAAGGAGGGTTACATGTGTGCAGAGAAAGAAAATTCAGCATCATTTCTGACAAGAAGAATTCATTGAATTGTGTTATGTCCGCCAGCTAGCTGCATGGCTGACTAGTTAGTTCCAGGCTGCTGGCCAAAGCTTTGGTAATAAAGTCTAAATCTGTGTGTCTTTGCAGGGCAGTTCAGTGAGCAGCTTTACACTTTACGCTGCTATGAGCAATCAGCAAAGCCGGTCACACGTACGGATGATTGCTAAGGTTCCTGGGTTCCTTGCTTAGTCACTTGGCTCGAGTGTGTGTGTGTGTTTCAAGGCATTAAACACACATACACACTCACAAATCTTCAGTCTGATGAAGAGGGTCAGGGTGGCGGTTCAGTAATTAAATCTATGGTGTATAAAGATATAACAAACTTTTCTGCTTACAGCTGGAAACCCCAAAAATCTTTGATCGCTGGCTACATGACGGACCACAGCTGTTGTGTCTCACTCTGGAAGTGAAACAACGAACCCCAAAACATCATGTGACATGACAGCAACAGTAGTGTCATGTGAGTGTTGTTGGAGTTATCTCAGACCTGCATCTTATCAGTCTGCTGCTCCATTCCCTTCTTGTCCATTGGAAATGAACGGCCCTGGTCTCTTTTAAGCTCAACATGCCACTAGACATGCTGAAAAGTATCTAATATAAGGCAGGAAGGTCAACGTTTCATGCCATAGTTTGGTCTCATCAACGAGAGAGAGAATTTGAAAACAAGGAGCATGGAGATGGAGAAAATAGGGACATGCAGTACTTCGAAAGCCAACCGACGGATACACCCAGGGAGTTTCCTCGTGAAGCTACAAACTGCATAGCTCAGATAGATATTGGGTTGGAGGGAAAGGGAAAACACGGGGCTGTGGGCTTGTGGGTCTCGTCCTGCCCTCGACCTGTGAATGCTGGCACACCCTGTCCTGCTGCTGGCTAAATAAAGAGCCCCAGGGTGGGCCGGACTGGGCGGCAGGAGAAACAGACACAGAGTCGGCATTACCCACTTAATCTCATTAGGGAGGTAGCCCTGCCAAGCTACCAGGGGTCAGCCAGAGTGCTACATCACTCATCGCACCTTTGGCACTCACTGTAACCCCTAGGCAGGTTTGGGCTAAGACTTATGGCCAGTCAGGGTGAGGGGCCCTAAGGGGTGAGTTGGTGGTAAAGGTGGGCAAGGGAAGAGTCAACGAAGCTGAGAGTCCTGGTAGTCTGTATGAAGCAGTACTTTGGGATTTTGATGGTAAAGAAGGTGAGAGAGACTGATGAATGAATAAATAAATGAGAGACACAATGGTGAAAAGAATAAAAAGCCAAGGACATAACCACAACACAAAGAGACAAAGAGAAAACACAAGAGAGACGGACGCAGAGATGAAAAGAGACGCACCGGGCAGAGGATGGATAATGAAACTCATCTGCAGCTTGGTTGAATGTATTTACAGCAGATTGCGTCAGGGTGCTGTAGTTAAAAGGGCCAACGCCATCCAACAGGGTCATCTGTGGTATGATGTGCCTCTTATAAAGGTGATGTGTGTCACTGTCTCTCTCTCACACACACACAGAATGTTCACACCTACAAGGACACAATTTTTTTCCCCTGCATACATTCATGTAGTCAAGTCCTAACGCCTTGCCTAATTCTTTCCCATGGAGCCAATCGCTCCTCAGTCCTTCCTTTTTCCTTCTCCCCTCCTTCTGTGATCATAGATGAGAGCTCAGATGATGGTTGACATTCAGCTATGGCAACCTGGGGTTTACAACTGTGAAACACTGTCTTGTCAGCATGCTGCTATGAACTAGGGTCAGATATCCTGTACCCTGCTACCTGTGCAGCACGCCAACACTAACACTAGACGCTATGAGCTGACAGCCATGCCTGAGGTGTCGTTATGAACTCCTCGTCGTAAATGAAGCCTGATAGGGCTGCGGACTATTTTGCTGGATGACTAGCTACTCAAGATGAATAATTATTAATGGCTAATTCGTGGTTCTCATTTATTTTTCTTATTTAGCAGATCAAGCTAACAGTCTAGCTAATCTTACTGAGGTGTGTCGGAGCCTTCCATGACGTTTCCTCTTCAAATGTCCATGCATAGGTGGTCCCGTGGTATGCTAGTTTCAGCTTACTAATGTTGTATGTCACTGTTTTACTTGGTGGTGGTTGAGGGTGACATTTTCCCAACCTCTGGACCTTTTGTTGCATGTTTGTGTTGCCTCAGCTGCTTCCATGTTACTGCTTCCACAACTGTTACTGGTGCTGCACAACTGCATGTGTGCTATCAGCTCATCAAAGAGTTGAAACACATGAGATGACTCACTGTGCGCTAGTTCAACTGACCCTGGCAAAACCTTGTTTAGTATGGCATTCCATGCCATGGGATTCACACAAAATGAAGTCACTAAAGACCCCCTGACTACTAATTTTGCGGTTAATCCCTAAAGCACAGGTTTCTGCCGGTTTCGGACTGCCCCTCTCCTTGCAGTTCCATCTGGTGTACTTGCTTCCTTGTAGCCAATCATCATGTGTCATATTTGACCATTTCCTCAGCCCCAAACTCCTACCCAAGTCAGCCTTTCTCCAGTTGCTACTCTCATAGCCACTTTGCTGTACATTGGCTACCCTCTGCTCTGCCCAGCCAGCCTTGAATAGCTTGAAATAACTTTTTCACCTAGTACCGGTCTCCTCGCTTCTCTTCAGTCACACATAACTCATAAGACGTCCCACTTTGAGTCCCAAGAATGGACTTAAAATGTAACTGTAAGTGAGCTGAACCAATATTATTTGTTCTGCACTTCTCACTGGGCATGGACGAGTGCCTTTATTCTGACCTTCTTTTGACCCCAGCCAAGAATAAGCTGGGTGACAGCTCTAGAAGCCAAACTGCATGACCAGTGGCACACACTAAAGTGGACTTAGCTGTTTAAAACATCTCAATCTCATTACTGTAGGTCCTGATACAGAGGAAACACACTGGCCAGAAGGGATCGAGAGTAAGAGAGTGAATGTAAGCTGAGAGTTACATGCAAAGCAGAGGTCTTGCTGAGGCTAAAGCTGCTGGTTTGTGTCTGTGATTACTAAAACAGAGACTTGTAGTCTTTTGGCTGGGACTTCCATCATTAGCCACTAGCCCGTGCCAGCTGACATACTTAGCAGTTTTAAGACCAGAGTGAAAAGGGGAAAATAACCCAATCGCCTTCTCTGCTCAGGGGACACATTGTCAAAGCTATCTCAGTTAGGCCACCTTTGAACACTCTTCATGACTACAATGCTGGTCGTTTGACTGACAGCTTATAGAAATAATATTCCCCGGCTGGCTAACACACTGGTTGGCTGGCTGCCTGGCCGGGTGGCTGGTTGCTGTGCCGGCTGCTGTCTGGATAATAGCAGAGACGTTATGTTACTGTAGAGCTCTACTCGACACCCGGAGCGTGTTTAAGGGTGCACCCCCCAAAAAAGACCCTCACCCCAGAACCTCCCTAAAATAGACAAATAGAGTAAGTTCAGGTGTGTGTGTGTGTGTGTGTGGGAGGGGGGGGCTGCTAAATAGAGAGGGAAAGTCGCAGAGGGAAAGGTTGGGAGTTCACAGCTGAGTTCAGGCAGGCCCTGTTCTGCTTTGGGACATCGGCCAAGGCTGAGATTGGGATAAGCTTCTGATGGTTCCACTGTGAAATGAGATCAGAGGAGGGACAGTGGGAGGGATGGAAGGATGGGAGGAGGGCTTTGGGGGCTGACTGTATGAATAGGCTAGAGTTGGTGTTGAGATTTGAAATTGTTTAACAAGCTGGTGTTGGAATATGCTGCCAGGAGTGGGGCTGACTGAACTGCAGCTGTATGGGGCGGAAACATGGTTGCAGGAATTTTTCCTTGTGCCAAACTATAGGGATTGCTGGAATAGTGCCATGAGGGTAGATTCCTAAAGAACCACATGACATATGTCAGACGAAATTATCTTCAGAGTATCAAAGTAAAGAGAAGAAAGAGTGAAACCACATGGCCCAGCTCTCTTCTCTTTTGTATAATTAATAGAATATTCTTACGTAGAATTTGTGATGGTACTTGTACCTTGATGAGGTACTTGTGATAAACACTGAAAGTAAAAGTTGCAGTTTGTCAAGGTGCCTGAGGGCCTTCATGGCAGGTGCCAGAGTTTCCGAACTAAAAGCTGATCAAGCAAACCTACAGTTACTTGTGTGTAAATACTCCTCAGTTCAAGAGTGGGAATGCCCTTATCCTCTCAGCAGGGGAGGGAAAAATTAGAAAGTGGAGAAAGAGAGGGTGGTTTTTGAGAGCAAGAAAGTCTTTAGGAGAACGAGGGCCTCCTGACTAATTTTAGAGAGGTGAAGAGTGCAGAGTTCAGATTTGTGCCAGGCTTTGATTTGAAATGAAAGTGTATGCACCACTTCAGTCTTAGGGCTGACAAAATATTAGGAATACCTCTCAGTAGAACCTGGTACAAGTACATTCCAACAGCACAATTAATCACAGCTGTCAAGGTAAATAGTAACATAAACATCAACCGATTAAATGACATATGATACTTATAATCCTCACAGCGGATATATTGTAAGGTTGTTGTAAGCAGGTGTAACTATTGACCTGACAAGGAAGTGTACTTATCACGTACTTTTATGACTAATGTCTCATTCTGGGAACTAATCACCAGGAAACCATGTGGCTGACATTGGTTCAGCTGAATGCTTCCGTGATCATTACTACATATAACCACAAACCAAAACATACAGATCAATACAGGTGTGCTTTGTATGCTAGCTCCTTGCCGAGACTACACTGCACGCCACACAAATGGACGATGGGATTGGATTTGTTCTCTTTGTGGCAACTAACAATAAACTGGTCTTTTTGCAGTTGGAGCAGAGTAAACATTGCATTTGAAGTCTGCTAACAATCTGCTTCATGGTGATTTGTAGCCACATTTCTGCTGAGGGGACAAATTACTGACTGGCTGTACGGACTCGTTGACTTCTGAGTCAATCGCAAAACTGACTCAGTCACTCAGTGCAGAGGTCTATTTTTCAAAGCACCTGAAAGTATATCTTTTCTAACCTGACTAAGCACTTGTTTTGGGGAGAAACAATCAGATGCACATTAATGCTTTTCAGATGGAATGTGATTTTAACCCCATTCTATGGAGCGAAATGTATTTTTTAATGCTTCTCTCCTTTTTTTCTTTTTGCGGGATTTAAATCCCCATTAATTTCTATGGAGGGAAATACATTTTGTTCAATAGCTTGTAGGTAATGTGTCCGAGACACTCCAAAACTGTGGAATTACACATGGGGCCGAGCAGCATGGGATACACCCCTCTTACTCCACTGTATTTGTGTGTTCATCCATGCATGTATACATATGCACAGTAAAGCATAGTTGTGTGTGTCTGTGTGGAAAAAATGCATTTGCAGGCAGGTGTGTCGGATTCTGATGAGTACAAAGTCAGCATGGCTGCAGCTGGATCGGAATTAGAGAACTAGAGGTTGAACGGGCAGAGGAGGAGGGTGTCACATGTGCGTACACATCACTCACAAACACACACACCTTCTCCCTGTCATGGCCTTTGCTTTGCGTGAAGAAACACAACACTTTCTCCCAGGGGAATCCACTGCCTCGGCTTTTCTCTCCTACTTTGCACATTTCTCTTTGTCGTGCTCCTCCGCTCCCTCTTGCTTCCCAAATTCTAAGTTTACTGGGACCCTGACAGAACTTTTGCTTGCACAAACTTCCCACAGAAGAAGCCCCTTCCCCTCCATCTCCCTCTGTCTTTTTCATATCCAGCGAGCAGAAGAGACGGAAACCCCAAAGTGATCAATTTTTAATTTCTCACCATTTTTTCATGTTATTTTAGAAAGAGATGTCATCAAACAGAAGCCCTGGGGAGGATGGGAGACGGAGGGAAGTGCAGGTGAGCAGAGCAAAGAGGGAGGAACCAAAGGAGAGAGCTGGAAAACAGATCAATGCTCACACTCAAACAGCATGAACACAAATGTAATTGTTGCTAAAATACACAACACAGATCTTCATCAAGCTCCTTCTTGTGTACTGACACAATATGCCAGGATATCTAAGTACAGTTTCTGATGTCATATACATATGGCCGCTGCATTAGTGAGTCAGGCAGCTGAGCTGGCTCTCTGCCGTCCGTGTCCTGGTGACTCTGGCGGTGAAAACGAGCAGAAAATCTAACTGTTCCATATCGTGGAATATTTTTACTGCTGCTAATATGACTTAAATACCTTGTTCCACAGCTGAGTGGACTAGCACCTGCTACAAGCAACAGCTAGTCTATTACAGCTCACCACAGAGCTGTCGCTGATTTTCTGATTCAATTAGCATGCCTCAGAGCTTTCCAGTCTAATTGCAAACTACTTCACAGTTACATCTCTGATTAATCGTTGCCCATCTGCGAACCATTGCACCCGGAACTTGCTGGAACAAATGTGTGTATGGTTTTAATTTCCGCAGCGGTGAGCAGTTGAACGTCCACCGATCTCGGTCACTGAGGCCACTGTGATGTGTTTAAGGTGTCAAATTCGACGGGTGCTGAGAAGATGTGTGGAGGGGAGTTTTGTAATATTTGTGCACAGAAAAACGCACAATGTGACAGCGAGACACGTTCCACTGTGAGTTCCAACCACAGTTCCTGAATCAAAAGGTCAGAATCAGAAGTGCGAATGCAGCACTCCAGTAGAACAGTAGCATGAAATCGTCATCAAGGCCTTTAAATGCTCTCAAAAAAAAAAAAAAAAAAAAAAATCCTAATTATGCTACAGATATTATACAGTCAGTCTCTTCTACATAAATGCAGCATCAACGAGCGCTCAATATCCTGATTGGACACTCTAATCTAAACTCTGGACACCTCTATCCCTGTAGGCCTGAATACTGTAGCCCAGCAGATTAATAATGCATATCTCTGTCCTTTTAACCCACTCAACACTCAATAAGACATCTTTATTGCCTGCAGTGGGTGTTCCTGTGAATATATATATATTTTTAAAAAATAATAAAAATACTGCATTTATATTTTACGTACACACGCGCACTGTGCTTGTGATGTGTGATATAAAGGTCTGCAATGAAAGAATGTGTGATGAACAATGTTTTCTTCACGTATGAGACTGCACAGACTAACAATCTTTACGTACAAATAGTACAAGCAGCGACTTCAGAAAAATCACAAAAGACAAAGTGCTGTTGTACTGAAGATCAGCATGGACCGAGTCTCTGTGATTCCTGTGCAATGCTTTACCCATCGCTTCCACAACTGCATTCAATCAGTTCACAATAATACATGACATGTCATGAAATGTTTGCTTATTTCCATCTTTATTTTGCCCGGCCAACACGAGTAATTCAGCCCCTAGACTGCTGCTAGCGACACAGAATCAACCCTGCGTAGTAGCCTGCTACTATGTCCAATGTTTTTTTTTTTTTTTTCTCTCTCTCAGAAATCACAAACTCAGAATTAATTTGTTCTGTCCACAATGCCGTATATGTACATCCTTAACCACATAACGCTTCCTAGCGACGAGCTGCTCCACGTTCCTCATCTTGGTGCAGGCGACAGGCTGCTGGGCTCATAGTTGTACCTAAAATAGCCTGTTCAACCTTTTGACACGACATCCACTATGTATTTATATTTCATTCCAAAATGATGATGTACCGTTAAGTAAAGGCCATTTAATCAGAAAGTCCCAGTGCAGGTACACTGAGTATCAGTCTTATGTCTTATCAGGTATGTTTGATAGTGCATTGCTCTGTTGCAACTTCTGCAAAAAGCATTTTTCCTGCATGACATGAAACACTCATGGATCACAAATACTGTTTCCCTGTGTTATTTTTTTTACATCCTCCACCTGCTGACCAGGTGGAATTCAATGGACTGGCCTGAAACTCTATTCTTTCTTAACCTCCCCCAACTGGAGAACTTAAGTGCTTCAGTCTAGACCTGGAGGTTATAACCCTTCTGGAGACCCACCAGGTGACCCTTCACCTCTCTCCGTCCAAACCGGATCAATAGCTCTGTGTAGTCTGGGATGCCAGCCAGGGTTTACCTGAGCTGACCTCTGGAGCTCATGAAGAGGAGCAAAGGACAAAGCACAGAAAGTAAGAAGTAAAATGTAGAACGTGACCACGATCATGAGGGTTTAAGAAACTGTGAGAACAACAACATGATCGAGAAAGGAGACGAGCCGACGGAGCTGGGAGTTGAGAGGAGCGTGCAGAAGGACAGGTAGGTAATTGTACGGTGGGTCAGAGGTGAGGGCGACATGTCTCAGGTTATCACACCAGACGGTCAGCTGGAGACTTGCAGCTATCACAGCCAGGCCACGCTGCTCTCAATCCAACACAATCCTCTCCTCTGTTCTGCGACCCAGCTCTATTGACAAATCTAAAACCAAGGTCACAGCAGTGTTTACACAGCCTTTAGCCCATATTACATCATCCGAACGCCGGCGTGCTGGATGCATCACACTGTTACTGAGAGTAAATGACCTGGCAAGCTGCCGCCCTGATGAAAGAGGAACAAGACAGAACCGGAGAGACTGAGGGAAAGCAAGTGGGGTGGTGTCATATCAAGACAGTAAGTGAGCTAGAAATGAGAGAGGAATAGAGAATTTTATCAGGGTTTCAGCCCTCCCAAAACACAAACACACAGTCAGTGTTTTTCTCCTCATGCGTCGGAGTATGCTTTAAACAGAGCATAAAGCATATTATCGCTGGCTCCCAATAATGATGGTGGCTGAGCAGAAATATAACACCAATATGTCAGGTGTCTGATTTGGCTGCAATTTGCATGGTTATAATAGCTTATCGACTGGCTCAAGGTTGAGCGGGGCCAGGCGGCTGCATTGTAATCACTGGCCGTGTGCCCCTTTCAGTTTATTTCAAGCTTCTGCAGCTCAGTCAACCACTCCCCCCTCTCATCAATACCCAATCTGAATCTTTGTCTGCCTTCTGACAAAAACATGTCTGTTCCCTGATCTACATGACCAACAGCCCCACACCCCTCCCGGAAAAAAAGAGATTGTTTTCTCGAAATTCTTCCAGTATCATACAAACATTTCCATGCAGATCAATACAGGTGCAATTCATTAGGCCTCACAAAGATCGGCTTGTCTGCAAACACTTGCGGGTAGAAGAGCTATCGACCGACGGTGCGTTGGCCCAGTGCCGCCCTCCGTCTATGCCTGTGCAGCAAAGTTACAGAGGCAGAAACAAGCTTTCTAAAATCAAAATGATATTAAAAAAAGAAAAGGTGGCTGCAATATGACAAACGTGTTTATATAACAATTCATATTCATACTATATTTCCAAATGACCCTCAGGCTGTTACACTTGTTTTACAATAATGCAATGAAAAAACACCTATAATAAGAAACTGGCTTAAACATCCTTTCCATAGAAACAGGTGGAAAATAAGTATATGACTCTTGAAATCTGATGAACGTAGATTACCACAGTATGACATCAAATAAGGTTTGTAATACAGTCCAGATACATCCTAAGATCCTTTTGAGACAGGACAACTGTCTACAACTGTGTAATGATGAGCAAGAGCCTGTGTAGCTGCACTTCATTGTAGGTGGACTTGAAGGGTAAATATGTCAATATGTAACTGAAAAGAGTCGGAACACATGTATGCAGGGAATTATGTTGATTCTCAATATTTGGTCATTTGGTTTTCAGAGCTCTAACAAGCTGGCTACAGTGGAAACAAAATGTGATTATTTCAAGGATAATGAACGTGAGTGCATCAGTGTAGCATGTTGGACCAAAAACAGTTTGAAGCGTGACGTTTCACCGACAGACACAAGACTAGTTGGTGAGCTTGACTCGTCACATGTTGTTGAGTTTTCTACCTCATCGGTGCAACAGCTGGGTATTTTGCAGATTTTCTGTATGTGGGTCAGTGGTGAAAATCCCAGCAATCGTGGAGGGAAATGGAGCAACAGCCAGAGACTGGTCTTGTTACATTGGCTGAAGAGATAATCATCAATCAATACTGTGCATTTCGAGATATTTCCAAATGAGTGGAATGTCTGCCCGCTGAGCCCCATTAGTCAGCATGAGTGCATTTTAAATCTTTAATTAGAAATGAGTTAACTGTCTCTTCCACCTCCATTTTCCTGCTTACCGCCTCTCCAGGAGACATCAAAATTGTTTGTTTACATTCAACTTACATTAGGCGTTGATGCCTCCTGATGTGATCCCAGAAATGACCACAAGAAGACAAAGACAAAGTAGAAACAACCCTAGCAGAGAAGCACGTTTCCACACTGCTGCACATACAAGTGTTCATATTGCATTAAGGGATTGGGTTCTTTGCATTGAGGAGCACAGACGGGAGGAGCTACCTGTCCGTGTTGCGGACATCCCCCAGCGTTTCCTGAGAATCTGTGATTGTTATCCAGGTTCCGCAGAAGGTAGTTTCATCCATACATGGCTGAAAACACATTCCGACGGCCGACAGCCCTCTCCTGTTCATGCATATGCATGTGATGGGTGGAGAAGTGGAAAGCGGGGGTTTTGTACAAAACCAAGAGACTAACTATAGCGTGTGGATGAACATCACAGGGAAAAAAAGAGTGAACATCTGTTTTGTTTTTGTCACATTTCCTCACCTCTTAGAAGCAGCTGTAATTTGAATTGCATGTCAGGTGGGTGGGTTGGAGAAAGATGTGAAGATGGATTCACAACACCGGGATCGTTCATTTGTCCCTTCTTCAAACCAACTTCACTGGGTATAACTTATTTGTATGCTTCATCCACTGTCCTATATGTAAATTCAACTCATGACTTTGAGCGAGTTCCAAAAATTATTATTACTTTTTGGAACTCATATGAGCATGAAGCCTGATTTGTGGCTTGCTAAACCTTTGTTTGCTTTAAATGTCGGTCAGTGGATTCATGTTCTTATTTAATTGCGTCCATCAGTCAATAAATCCATTCAGTTGTGTGACATGTCAGTGACATGAGCTGATGACACCGACAGCCACCAGCTTCCCACAATCACGTGCACATAGATGAATAACAAAAAACACAAACAAGAGAATATTTGCTGTCAGGCTGATGTTTGTGTGTCTCGAATACAATATTAAATATTCAGTCTCAGATGAAATGAAACTCTACAAAATCTGTCAAAGTATATAATTACTTTTACGTGTTTTGTAGATGTAGGGGTACGTTTGAACTTCAAATGTAAATATAACGTCCATTGCTACTTTTTACGTTAATCTGTCCAATGTTAAATCACATTTCAAATAAATAATAATCAGTTAAATCATAATTTAAACTAATAATTTCAGTTTGCTGAACATGTTTACATTCAGTGGTGTTCAGTTAAAAGTAAAAAAGAAAAAAAAAAAAAGATAAAATACGACCATGAAACAAATTCCTTCTTTTACTCGAGGCACAAAGAAATTAATGGGGCTTGTTCGTGCCAGAAAGATGGTTTTGTTTTGACTGAGAGATGAATAAGTCATACGTTAGCCCGAAAAGCATCCCACTGTTTGCCTGATCGCAAACCTTTCCCAACATTTCCTTGACAAATCAATTCTGAAACATCTCAGTCTGCGCTATTATGAAGCCATTTCAGAAACCAGGGGGTGTGAGTGCGGGCGTGTTGTTAGAAGGAGAAGAAAAGGATAAATCAAAAGGGGTGGTGGTAACAGGCAAACAGAGGTCCACGGTCGAGAGGTCACAGTGAAGGCCGCGCCGCCGTGCCCACTGCGGGCACTCAGCTGGAACTAAACGTGGACACCGAGAAGCCAACTATTGGAGAACTGCCAAAAACTCTCACCCTGCTGAGACCCCCCCCACCACACACACACACACACACACACTTCTTTCTCTCTTCCCATCTCCGCCTCTTACCCCTGCACCCCTCCCCACCTGCCTCTCAAATCTTCCACCACACCATTCAGTCGATCATTCAGTCATCCAGCTTAACGTTTTCATTACAGCGGACGCCGGGATGGTCGAGCGGAGGACTGAAGTGTAACTCTGAGAAAACATCACACTCACATTTACGTTTCAGTGACCATGTGATTGGGTGGTCACCGACATATGTGTGCGTTTGTGCGGGACCACCCTCCCTGAGATGTGAGGGAGCGACTATGGGGCCGGTGAACTCATCCAAACAGCTGTGAGCGAGCTATGGGTTATACCAACCACACACACACACACACACACACACACACACACCATCTGTGACTACCAACACATGACAGAGCAAATAGGATTACAGTATGGGGGGAAGGCCTTGGGGATGATCCAAACACCATACTATCATTTCCAAAAGGGGACAGGGATGGGGCCAAGGCAAGAGGTGGCCAGGTGAGAAGTTGAGCAGTGGGCGGGGCAGGGCACAGGCTTAGCTCCTAGGGGTTAAGACCTACCATGAAATGATCTAATGGCTGTCTCATTTGTGCAGCGCAGCTTAGCGTACAGCATGTTTAGTAAAAACAAGATATTGAAACTGGGCCAGGATAAGAGAGATGAAAAGCACCATAAATAGCACGCAGGATGGATGAAATGCACCAGTTCACACAGTTCAAACCAGAAGAATGTGGTTGAACTGAAATAGGTTATTCCAGATAGTCATGTGCATAAAGGCTATAATTACCTCCATCAAGGCGATTATGTTTTTTGCCAGTGTTTATCTGTTTGTTGGTTTGTTTGTTTGTCTGTCAGCAAAATATACAGTATATAATACAAATTTATGAATGTATCATTCTGAAGTTTTTACAGTGTGTCTGTATTCATACTGCCTCAAGGTGATTGTTTTTTGGTGAAAATCTGTATATTGGTTACCTCACCAGAAAAATCCCAAAAGATAAGATAAGATAAGCTAAACCTTTATTCGTCTCACAGTGGAGAAATTTGCAGTTTACAGCAGCCTCAAGAGACATGAGAAAATATATAGTAAGATAAAATTAAAAAGAAATTAAAATTAAACAATAAAAAAATAAAGATTTTAAATTAACTGTACACAGTACAGGTACAGGATACTATAAAAATCTCTCATCATTGACAAGAAAGACAAAGACAAAAAAAAAAAATCATATCTCACTCAATTCTTCGTTTGTTGTGTATTGGTCAAATTTCCAAATACATTTTTAACATTGAAAAGCCCATTTACAAAACGTAATGAACCATAAAGTGAGAGTGAAAGCGTGTCTGATTTCTTTGATGTTTGGCTGGTTATTGTAGAATATTATACCCCATAATTACACCAAGTTTCATCTGGATCCAATCTGGATTCTGCACCTGAAACATGCAAAAAATCATCCATCTTTGCACCAGTTTGCTATGTCATCAAAAGATCACAACAGAGTGTGTATAACATGTAGACAGTTTTGAATACAAAACCTGTTTATTTTCTTATAAATCCACTGAATCCATCTGAATACAAACTATTGATGTAACGGTTCATCAACAAAAGACTATCTTAGTGATGAATTTCATGTTAAGACGAACTAGATGTTGGTTATTGTCACTGTGATGATGTTTAAGCCCCTTGTGTTCCGAGGTTATCGGCCAACATCCGATTTGAACCTTGTGACATGGACAGCATAACCAATAGTGTCAACTATGATTAAACCCTCAGGTTAAACCCTCAGTGTACTGTGTCATTTGGACGAAACATTTTCATATCACTTTATTATCATGTGATTTGTCAACTAATATTGAATGTATTAAAAGAGATTATGGTTGCATTAGAGGATTAGAGGTCTTTTAAGAAACCAGGAATGACTGCACACACACACACACACACACAGTCAGATATTTTACAGCAATCTCCCCATATATGAAAGTGATTACGATGTGATTCCTAGAATCAAGGGACAAAACAGTCTGTTTCTCTCTCATCTACACATTCATTCGTTCTTTTCTCTGATGGGCTCCAGGGTCTGTGCGACAGGAAGCGGTTGATCCTGACATCAGGGCAGGTCAGATATACCAAACAAGGGTTTTAGCTGTAATGAAACAGCTTCAAGCTTCATCAAGTAAAAGGCTGAAAGTCCGCGCTGGTTGGGGATGGGCAGGTCCTGGCAGGGAGCTACCCAGACAGTCTGACAGGATCACATCCTGAGAGGTCCACAGGAGCCAGTCGGACATGTGACTGGCTGCAACACCTCAAGGTCAAAGTTCAGAGCAGATTTCAGCAAATCTGAGCAGGCACGGCATGAGCTTATATACAGGGAAGGGAATTCTTGGCCTGTGACCCTTACCCGTTAAGACCCTTGAAGTTTTTTAGCCTGACCTAGACTTGACTCCTTCATCTGGGATGTTAGCTATACTAATTACTGCCTGATAGCAACCCGGTGCCAAATACAATTCATTTCCCCCCAATTCTCAGAGACTGCCCTCCAACAACTGGTGCCAACCTCACTTAGCACTCATGAGTTACAGAAGGCCTCCAGCTTTTTACTCCACCCCTGGCAATCTACGCCTTTTGTTTAGGGCTTTCTTATCAGGTCACATGCTGTTCAGAGGGCAAGGCTTAGGGAGCAGGCGAGCTCAACTGAGTAGCATCAGATCAGCCGGGGTGCTTTTTGAATCTGTTTCTGTAGGAAAGACAAACAAAGTGTGATTAAAATAGCTGCAAAGATGGATTTGGAATTGGCTAAACTTCACCCTGACCCTTACATCTCAAGGTATAAAGGTGGATTTAAGCTTCTCGATTGAATTAGCAAGAAAATTAGATAAATAGATAGATAGCTAGACAGATGGATAGGTAATATTCTGATGGAACAAAGATAAACATGATTTAAAACTAAAGCTAAAACTAACTAAAACATGTTAACAAAGTAAAAGAATAAGATATGAAATAGCTAAAAGCAAATATACAGATGTGCAGTTAGAGTGCATTTTTATGTGCAGAACAGATGCTGGTAAAGAATATTGAATTGTAGACTGTACAGTTAGGCATGATAAGATGATTCTGTCCCGTTAAGTTGACCACAGCCTACGCTGCAGCCTACCAGGGCCCTACACCGCTATACACATTCCATACTTCTGTGTCACTCTGTCATAGAATCAGGTATTGAATCCATCCACCGTGTTTGTTTTTTTCCAGTTATCTGGGTTTTTCTTCATCTACTTTGAAGCAACAAGCAACTTTACTAACGCCGCAATTCCAAGAAGATCGGCAAGAATTAGCTTATACTGTAAGCAATGCATTAACGTGGACCTTATGCAATTTTACCCAGAAGCATAAATCCAGCTTTAGTCTCTGCTGTGGTATGAGTGTAAAGATCTGAGCAAGGGACAAGTACCAGTGAAGAGAGCCTCGGACAGGCAGCCGTTCTGGGGTCTAGCATGGGATCTGGAGGATCGGATTTTTTCTGTATATTCACAGTTGCACATGTTTCCATATCAGATCTGAATTTCTCCCACCTTCCTCCACCTTCTCTGCCGTCTGGGCTACTACAACATGATCAGTTCACTCTGAGTTTGTCCATGATAAATGTGTCTGCTGTAGCTATCTCTGAGTATGTCCACACACATTAATCTGTGAGCATGGACAAGTAAGCCCTGCAATGAGACACATAACGCGAGGAACACATGGGTACACTCAGCGTCCATCATGAGAAGATTCACACCTGAGTGCAAGTCGAGTGTAGGCAAGGATGTCTTTGCACATCTACAGGCATGTAGGGATACAATACCACACCTTGAGAGTGAATGGATGGATAGACAAGCTGAAAAACATATTTTATGATCAGAAAAAAGGAAG
The DNA here is from genome assembly GCA_901007665.1 of Aeoliscus strigatus. Classification (NCBI taxonomy): domain Eukaryota; kingdom Metazoa; phylum Chordata; class Actinopteri; order Syngnathiformes; family Centriscidae; genus Aeoliscus; species Aeoliscus strigatus. Next base: position 147,205 of record CAAKHB010005976.1, on the reverse strand, counting down.
ATCCTTCAAGTCTTAAGTGGGTTGGGGACGAACACAAGCTGCCCATTAAAAGCGACCGCTCGCAGAAGGATTGGTTTAGTGATGAGACAAAGCTAGTTGCACAAAAAGACAACTACAGTATATTGCGCTCCACACTCTATGGCTTCAGTGCTGAGCAGTCAGCCGGAAGCGGTGACAGGCCAGCGATGGCCGGAGGACATTGCTGGAATAAAAGGTTGAGGTTTAGGCAGCTATTACATCAGTTCGAGAACAGCAAAGCCTGTCTCATTACTCAGAGGTACCAAAAGTACGACAACTCTCCAAGCACTTTATAATGTTTACTTTCAAGGCCACAAACAAGCAGTGCTTATACCCCTGGCTGCTTTCAATGGGAAAAATGGATAAAATAAAAGCCTCTAACTGACGTGTTTTTGCACATACTAGCGCTTCTGTCCTGAAGATGGCTGGTTAATAAAGTTTGTATCTGTCAAAATGAGGAAAATGGGGTAATGCAAGGTCAGTGCTGCAGATTCAAAACCCCTCTGGCTGTGGAATCCACCATTTCTTTTGTTTACATAATGATATACAGTATGCACATTTTTTTTTATTTTAGCAACAATGACAGACATTATAATTTCGGACTGACTATGACTCAAGGACTCTCCAGCCTAGTTTATTCACTAATGTTGTTATTGTCTCTTTGACAATTCAGATATTCCAAATACTTTCTCACTGACTCACTAGTGTTTTTTTATTATTATTACTTCTGACAATCATATTTCATGCACCTTGAATACACACTTACACTTATTTAAAAAAGGTATGTGTGTGTGTGGGGGGGTATTAGCGAGGATATGTCTGTTGATATATATAACAGGAACAGAACTTTCACACTCATACAAGATAAGCATTAAACTAACTGGTTAACCAGATGTTTCACAGCTTGGGTTCATCTAAGCAGCTGGGGACAGACAGAGGTTGTGTGTGTGTGTGTGTGTGTGTGTTTAAATAAGTGTGTATTAATTTACAGCGACAACTTATGAACTGTCCTAATGAACTCACAACATTAATTTAAAAAGGTATAAAAGCCCAACTGAGAACTACATAAGAGCCAAAGAACAGCAGGCGTGGATCTTGTACTTAATTACAGTAAACACACACTGGACACGTCTACTTAAAATGTGGTTGAACTAAATAATAATGTTAGGGGCAGATTTAAAAAATAAAAATACTATACAAATTCTATTCTTCTCTCTGCTCCTCTCTAGTCATGAAAAGTGGCAGTTTGATAAATGAAATGACGCACTTATGTCATGGTGTATTATTGGATTACAATGAAAGGCACAAAGACAAAAAGTGTGACTACATTATCAACACATCTGCATTTACCCTTGGCATTGGGAATGAAACCCCAATTTGAACGAGCATGAAAAAGAATCAATCATCATTTTTGTCCATGTATATTTTAACATTCCTAATTTTAAGTTTCAACAACTCTCCGTAGTGTGGAAAGTTGCGTTGTAGTGGATAATGTAGCTGTGAGGGTTGAGAAGAGATGGGGAACAAACGATTTTCTCTTTTTCTGGCCAGTGCGACCTCATAAGAATTGTTGGTGACAATCCCAGATGATTACACCATAGATTAACCTCTCCCTGCAATAATCTACTTCATCCTATCAACATCTCATGGCAGCGGCAGCAACTGTGAGGAGTACGACGTCAGCTTAAACATTTGCAATATATATTTTTTTACAATGATCAAACTGTAGGATTATTAATTCAGAGAATGCCTGCTGGAGTGAGTTCACATTATATAACAGAAGAAAAGAGAAGCTGCAGCAATAAGGAGCCAGTGTGGCGCTGCCAAATTGTGACATGTTACTTTTTTGAAGTCACTCTGTCATCATCAGTGGGGTGCACATGACACAACTGTGAAGGTTGCTGGGTGGGGGTCATATATACCTTGTTAATGAGGCAATGACTGATATTTGACAAGGATGGCATGACTGCAAAGACTTACAATGATAGCAATGGGAGGGATTTACTGTGACCCACTGAGGCTTATTGGATTAATTCCAACCCAAGGATTGCACCTAAAACCGGTCTAAACCCAACAAAACACAGCAGGTTGCCATGGTGATACCTTTTGACCCACAGGAACTCAAAATGAGGGAATGTCTTGGCATGGAAGAACTGATCAAGAATTGACCGGCCACCCTGGTGTTTACTCTTGATTCTCTCGGTACTTCGGCCATCCCATGTGTTTGACTCTCTGTGTGTTCCTTTTCTAAGTAGTTTGCAACATGTTGAGGTCAGGGGTAAAAGCTGGAAGGATTAAAGCCTACATCGACTCAATGAGAAGAGGCCATATGGGCAAATGAGATCCATGTCCGAGAGGCATTAATCTGGGGATGCCCTCTTAGTGACTTGGGATGGACACTATCCACAGAAGCTAAGAGGCTTGGGAATTCAATAGCAGCCTGTGGCCTGCTCTACTGTATCCTGTACATTAGCTCCCCCATCTGACCCTGAGTTCTAAGAGAGGAAAGAGCCTGGCCTCCTCCATGAAAGAAGATTAAAAAACAGCAGTGCAAACATACAGCAGCCTGCAAGACTGTATTGGTGCCATTCATTTATGAAGCTTCTATATTTCAATATATCTAACCCTCGAAATATTTCAAGAGGCCTCGGCTGACCGTGTATGAATCTTGATGTATGAATGTGTAAGACATAAAAAGGTATTTCCGCACATGACAGAAATACATTTTAATAAAAATTTAACTACAAACACAAAATGGAAAAAAAAAATGTTTTGCCCCATGGTAAAAGTGTGTAAAAACATGAAAAAGGGATATGAGGCTTAACATGGGGGGATAAAAATAAAAGAAGAAAAAACAAAATAAAATAAAAAAAAAAACTCAGAGGGGGGTATTTATCAGCGATTCTGTCCCTCCGATTGGCTGTGAGGAGAAGGACAAACGGACAAATCTGAGGAGCTAATAGGAGTGAATGCAGAACAGCCCTCATGGGCAAATCTGGCACTAAGATGATAATGAGATTATAAAAACTCAGTATAATGCAGCAAATTGTATAAGTGTTTCATTGAACCTTGTTGAACTTTCATTTATGCACGCCAGGCTCTTTCCCTTTTTGTCTCTCCCTTTTCTTCTTTTTCCCGGGATGATTGGTGGAGTAGGAAAAGAAAAGAGGAGAGGATAAAATGCCTCCTGGATAGAGTTTACCTAATGCAGGGGTGAACTGAAGACCACAGACTGGCTTTTCCAGACGTGCATCTCGTTAGTATAATCACAATGGCTTTTAGCTGTTAAAGTAATGCTCTTTACAGGAGATGCGATTATCACACTTCACATCTTGTCGCCATCTTTCATACATCCACACCTACACAAAGACACATCCTATACCACCTTTATCCAGTATCTATGTTCCGTTAGTCATACTTGACGGTCAATAGCGTTGGCATTAATAATTAATACCGGTTCAACCCAGCACAATTCGAACGGCAGACTGGCACTCTTAAGGTCATCTCGTAAGGTCGTCATCTAGACATGGCAGCGAACTGGACTAGCTAGCTAGACTAAGTTGGTGGATTAGCCGATACATTTTTACAGACAATCGTCTGTAAATGTCTGCACGCAAGATAACATGTGGTATTAATGGTCAGAACAGAACATGTTCTCCTGCACACACACGTAATAATATGTAATTTACTGTATAGTGTATGCTATACATTATTATCTTATTATTATTATTATTAGTGATATGAATGTGGCTGTGTTCTACAATAAAAACAGACAATATACAGTATGTCCTACACATGATACTGATACAATAAAAGTAAAAAAAAAATGTCGTGAACGTCACATCACTGCTGAACCTCTATGTATTGTCTAACTTTGACATGCCTGTACAATAATTAGCTCAACATATTGATCGACTTCACTTCCTCCTGTTTTTCTTTAAGACAAACAAATGGCAACACCTTTGTCTTGGTCCTGTAGTAAGGGCTTGTCTATTGACTTTTTCGCCATATCTTTGATGATTGCGATCTGGGGGAAGATAGAAGTCGGACAGAAATCAAAGTGCTTGAGTAGATCGATACGCAGGGACAACTGTTGCCTGGGGGGAATCAAAGACCTGAATCAAAGTGGTCAAGTGTTTGATTCAAAGGACATGTCCCAGTGACAAGGCAACAAGCAGGACAGAACAGATTGCCCTGTCACCACGGAACGATATGAGGACCTGACTGGGAGCAGAGTTGAATGTAATGCTGTTTCTAGCATTTGTCATCCATCTTGGGAACCACTTGCCATGTGTTGCTCGTTCCTTATCTTCTACCTGCTCCTGTTCAGGGTCAGGGTTCATGCTGGGGCCGACCCCTCTGTCAATGGGCGATTGGTGGGGTACGATCTGGATGAGTCTCCACTTCAACGCAGGGCCACATTCACACTCACATTCACACGTACAGACAATTTAGAGTCACCAATTAACCTTATATGCTTTTTAGAGGTGGGAGGGAGCCTGAGTACCCCCACACAGACATTGGGAGAGGATGCAAACTGCACATAGAAAGACCCCCTGGCAGATCAACTTGACATTACTGAGAATGTTTTTGCCCTAAAGCATCGTTCACTGCCCTATCCGGATCTAACCGAGCTGCCATTGGATCTCAGGCCATGATTTTATGCCAGACCCATAGTTCAGTCTAATAAGTTTTGTGCCTTTGGAAACATTTGGCTCATTGCTCGAGTTGTGAAATACAGTTTTGCACAAGTTTGTAATAACGGACGCACTGGTGGGTCAGAGAGGCACAGCCAGTATTAAACTCCTTATTGTAAAATAGAGCCATTAAGAAAAAAATGCAGTATAGAGGTGTGTGTGTGTGTGTGTGTGTGTGTGTGTGTGTGTGTGTGTGTGTGTGTGTGTGTGTGTGTGTGTACATTCAATATATCCTTACTGCGACCCAGACAATAGGCTGAGCCAGCCTCTGTGAATCAAGGTCAAAGGTTAGGGTGCGGGTCACCAGCGTTTACCTTTCTATCTATCGATCTATTTCCTGCTACACAAGAGCAGCGTGTGCCAGTCCGCCTATGAAAACCCAGAAAAACATTTGTGAAAACACACACATTTCTCATGTGGTCTTCAACTGAGTCAGCGGACTTCCACAAGACCAAGCTGAAAAAACAGTTGTTGGATGGGTTGAAGTTAATTTGAGTGAGCCTGCGCTTCCTCTCGGAGTTAGTGCTCACACAAACAACTGTTGAATGGTTTGTGTGTGTGTGTGCGTGTGTGTGTGTGTGTGCCGCCTGTGTGAAAAAGGGGTGTTGACAGCTAGACATGTTTCACGGTCAGCAGTGCATGGATCAGGGAGGTGAGGGTTACAGTCTAGTCAAACCTTCCGCAGGACAAAGCACAATTGCAAAAAGAAGACGAAGAAAAAAAACCTTTATCTGTGTGTGGGTGTGTGTTTGTATTGTATGAGCACTCATTGCCATCTTGTCTGCACTCTTTTGTGTCTCGGCGGTATCTTGCTACATTAATAACTCTGAGCTGCAGATGTAGCAGCCTGAGGTAAAGAAGAAAGGCAGAGTGACCTCTCGTGTCATCGCACAGGAGTTATTTCTCATTTCTAACACAATATTGCATCAGTTTTTTCAGTCGGCTTCCTGCCATTTTTATTCAAGATAGAACATTATTGATAACATTTTTTTCTTCAATAAAATCCTCTTTTAATTGTGAAAAAAATGGAGGACAGCAAAAAAAAGGTGGGTGATTCAAAAATGTACATGCACAGCAGTGTATTGATGTTTGCAAACAATGGAAGTGAGTCTTTCCCTGCAGCCCATTAGGGTTAATTACAGCTTTGTGTTGGGACACTTGTAACAGAACAGGGATGGTTAATTAAAGTACAGGTAAGACATTAACTTACTTTTGTTAGCCATTAATCAGTGTTTACTTTCAGAGAGCTCACCCTTTGTAATTAATAATCGGCTTTGACAATGAGTAATGCCCCAATAGGAAGTGTGTGTGTGTGTGTGTGTTAGCAAATGAGGTTTTCCCACATTTGGAGTAGCATCTTTACTGGTCAAACAACCTATCAACTTTCTCACCAGAATTAAACTTAGAAAGAAAAAAAGTGGAACCCACTTTTGTCAAGGTTTACTACAACTGCAACGCTCTCAGGTAGGATGGGATGACCTGTTCTGGCAACCGTAGGCTCATGCACTGCTACACATTTATGTGCGAGGTGATTGTTGGTCTGCTCTTTGGGTTTTTATCAAGGAGAGAGTACCGGACAGTACTCACATGTTCTGAATGCTATGACAGACACAGGGAAAACAGCTTTTGGGAATTTGCTCCAAAATGTTTAAAATGAAAGGAGTTTGTGTCCTTAAATGCTTTCAAATGCAAAATTGAAGACTTTGAAGCAGACTCCAGGTTGGGAGGAGGTTCTTCATCTCAGTGGGACTAACCTGTAGGGCTGGGTACATCAACCTCACAATGCAATACGCGTCACGATACGATGTGTATTCCGATAGATGTGCATCCCGATACATGGCCTTCAAGGTGATACATGTCCCCATATTTTCCATTACATTGCATGCATTTTTAAGAAAACAGTCATATGTACAACCAAATGATATTTTTATTATGCAAAGATGCCAGACTGCAGTGCCGATACAATGTGATGCTGCCTTTGCCTATACGGGTGTAAGTCTTTGCATATGTAAGACAAAAGACTTTCTGTCCTTACTGTGTACTGCATGGCATTTGTCTATCTATTAGCATTTAAACCACAGCACAGGTTTGGACTAATCACATCTAGAGGAGACCTGACTTATGTGTCACTTAAACACCACCCCACTTTGCGACTTATTTCCCCCTCAGTCAGACACAAAGGGAGAATTTCCAGCTGTCGATTGGTTCCACCTGATCTGCACATTTAGCCCGTTCGGCATGCTCCTAACTCATAAATTTCTGCTGGTGTGCTTGGCCAATGCCAAAAGCCAGAGCATGACAGGAAAAAATAAACGGAAAAGAAGAAATGGAAAAATGAAAGGGAGGAAAGCCAGTCAAACACGAAGGGATTGGGTCCAGGTTTTAACCGGTTTATGACAAGACATGCAGATGTTAGTGGAGACCCCTGCACATTATTCTCCATCCCTCTCTAGGCACTCGGAGCCCCGTTGATGTGCCATGCTGGTGTATACTGGCAAAGCTTCACAGATGATTAGGAACAACACACAAGCTCAGTCTCTATTTCCTGCCTCTGTTTCCAGCCTCTGTTTCTATACCTTCTTGTGCCAAGAGTCGACCAGCATGGAGAGACCAATCATCATATCATCAGTGCACCACACATGGAGACAGGATGCATGCTGGGGAGGGGGGAGGAGATGTAGTGAAAGTTAGAACTAGAGAGGAAGGGAGGAGAGATGCACAAGGGAGCGAAGACGGGGCTTGTCTTTTCCAATGCGGCTGTCTGACCGGTGCTGGTGCCAATGCGTTGTTCGCCGTCAGACATCTTAAGTGTGTGTCTGATCACATGCCACCCTCCACAGCAGCTCCGGCGCCCCGGCCTGGGTCAGCCTGGGTCAGCCTGCCCTGACACAAGAGCTGTAGGTCACGCACTGATATGTGTCTGCATATGCACATGATGTTTGTGCCTTGCAAGGAGTCAGGGGTGTTTTCTGAAGCTGAGAGGCTAAATAGTCGATCCTGTCCACCCCCACATACAAACATACTTTTTCCGTAGCAACCCGCACAAGAGAATTCAAGACAGCACAAATGGTGACCGCTGGGGATTGTGCATGTGTGTTGATTGAAGTTTTGGCCCAGGATGCCCTGACAGCCTTCCCTCAACCTTCTCTCAACCTCGTCACCTCTGCCGCTCTTCTGCGACTCTCACCACAAAAGCCACTGCCAGGCTGCCAAGGACACAAAGACGATGGAAGTCAACCTTTGACATCAGAAGCTGCCACCAAAAGACCAGAGACAGGCTGAGTTGGCAGCTCTGTGAACAGAGCAGAGTTTCAACTCATTTCAGCTCAGTTAACGTGGCTAAAGCCAACAGAGCACAAGTCATAGTAGAAAGATACAGACAGACGCTGTGTCAAACAGGTCTGTGGCCCAGCCTTGTCAGGCATGCCAAGTTTTTAAAAAGTTATATGAAAAAAGTAGATCTTCCTATCACGGCTCAAAGGTTGCTGTCTTTAACAGCAGTCAGTGACAAGAGACATTCAACATCACGGCAGAAACTGACATTTGAACATGAAATACAGTGTGAGTTTTACATTGAAGGCCCAGATGACATTTCAAGGAGCTGATTCCCTGGAAGATCTCTGAGACCACCCACACAGCTCCAAAGGGGAAAAAAGGGAGCTCCAGTGGCAGGGAGAAAAAGAAAGATAGTAATGTTAGAGATGTACTCACTGACAAGTGGAACATGTGAATAATGACCTTATAGAGTCACCGTGATGTCCCTCCACAGCCATGAGGGGCTACGGAGAGAATACAACAGGAGGAAGGTCTGACAGATAGATGGCGGGAAGGATCAGGGTGTTATGGAATGTGTAATCTACTCTTGTAACGTTGGATGCTTGGAGGAAAAACAGGAACCTGTTTCACAGCCAAGAGCTAGAATATGTTGGACATTCTGGTGAAATGCGTTTGGCACATCTGCAGTATGTTGGGGTTTACTGTCGTATAAATCTGACCAGTAACCATTGTTACTGTTCTGATCTGTTCAGGGTAGATATTGTTCTTACGAAGCAAACATTTTTACTGTCTTCTATCTGATGTCGGTGAGTCAGGTCTGCATTCACCCAGATTACATCACCGATTCACATCAGTCAGTGTACCCAACCCATCATGGCTGAGTTCATCTGAGAATCTTGCGCCACGGCTCAATGGTGAAACACAGACAACTCACACCTGCAGCGGTGGATCAGCAGAACTTAGCCTGACTCACACCCACTCCTGTGGATCAGTGTAGTCCGACAGATTTCCACTGACTCAGACCGACGTATTCCTGTGGATGAATAAAATGTCAGCCGACAGAGATGAACAGGGAGCTTGTGTTTCACCAGCACAAGTCGACATTCTCGGCATGATACTAGCACTGCGAGTCTCTGTTTTTATGTAATAACAGACTCTGACAAACACTTTGTAAAGTAAGTACCTCTTTTGTTATTTTCCCTCATTCCAATCCTGATGTCTTTTAAAACTGAGAAAGTGAGAGTTTCCTATTTGTTGATTACAAGACTATGGAACAAATCATGCCTGATCAGTTGTTTAAACATATTTAGATGGCATATATGTAATATGAAAACTAGCAAACATACCATCCAGACAAAATAAAAAAAGAGACAAGAGAAACCTTCCTTGGAGGCAGAGGGATGTTTTTAAAACTTATGACAGACATGCTATTTCCTGATAAAAACATCTGTGTAAAGGCTCCACTTCCCTTTAGGGTCTGTGTGTGTGTGTGTGTGTGTGTGTGTTCCTACATGTGTGTCACTCCTCAAACAACACTGCAATCATCATCTCTTATCGTTGGTCACGTTGAGGATTACAGCTTTCATCCCTAATCCTACATTAAGGACACATTCTCATGGAGGCCGTGACATCATCAAGGCCAGTCAACCACAGAGAGGACACAGAGACAGGAAGCCAAACACTGCGGGAGAGGATTAATGAATATAGGAGACAGACACGATGATGAAAAACAAAGTGTGAGAGAGAGAGCGCACAAAAAGGAAGATATAAATAGTGACAGCATACAGGGCATTTCTTTGGCGGGTGTGAGAGGACCTCTGATCCTCTGTGTGTCTAAATAACCTGCCGCTACTTCAGCTTCTCTGACAATGATCCTCATCAGCCAGCTCTCCTACAGCACCATGAGGAACAGGCACAAGGACAAATACTGACAAACATACACACCGCCGTGCACTGACTGGAGATTCCTCCTCTCCTCCTCTACACTCTTGACCAATATATGCACACAGACATGGCTAGAAAATACACATATCAGAGCTGGATGAAGGAATATGAAGATGAAAATCCCAACTGTTAACCCACTGAGGGCTGGATTTGAAATCTGTACATCTTCTCTTCTACTGTTCAGTGTTTTTGAACAGTGGGTTCGTTACCTGCAGACACTCGAGGGCAGTCGGGCAGCATGGACTCCAGTGGTGTATCCAGGGGGTCTGGACTTGATACCCAGTTACAACAGTGCTGCTGGGAGATGGACAAAGAAGAGCGGTCAGCATTTAGCTCCAACAAACATTCATTTTTCTGGAAGTAAATAGGACCAGCACAGTGGTCAACTGGTCAAAATGTGATCATTTCAAACAGGACCACGCAGGAGGTTCACTCAAATGAAGTGACACAAAGACTTTTTTTGGTTTAGCTGGAAAACGAAATGGTGCTGTGCGAAGAGCTGCAGAAAATATCTGCAGAGGCATTCAAATTCACGTGCAATGTGCATCAATACAAAATCAAACAGAGAATAACAATGAGTAGCAGCAAAGAATCGATCTCAAACGACCCCAAAGGATCCCAAACAGAGCTATTCTCAAATAACTCAAAAATACTGTGTCCAAGTCCACTTAAACATGACAATTTACCAAACAGGCGTAATCACATGTGTTTCTTGGCCTAAAACACTGGAAGGTGTGTACACATGACTTTGGCTTTGTATTTAGGTAGGCTATTGCACAAGCTAAAAAAAAACAAAAAAAAAATCTGTAATATCCCTAATAAAGTGGTTATGGATGTGACTGCAGTTCACACGCAGGCACATGAATCAAAACACAGCATGTCAAGGACCCCTGCATGTGTTGCACTTCAGCCAACGTTTGGAATGCGTGTACGAGATATCGCACCAAAATAAGCATGCAGACGCCCACACACCCACACACACACACAACCCATGCCTAAGACAGAGAAGACACAGACTTTTGACCACCTGAGAGTAAAACACCCTGCTGTTGATGACCTTGATGGTTTTCTTGAATTTTTTTTAGTCACACGAAAAAGAAAAAAAAAAAAAACTATGTTCAAAGTTTAAAGAAAGCTATTAAAATAGTCCCTGAGTTTAAAGAAACATTCTTTGTGATTATTCTGCATTAGGTTCCAGGTCGTGGTAAGTTGCTGGGTTAAATTGTGGTCAACTGGACTAAAGACAAGTGGTAAAACGTCTTCAAGCAAACTATAAGTCCGGTTGTCAATGAATTGACCGAGTAAGATTAACTTCATGATTTTGCATACATAAATATCCATTGGCTTCAGTCTTCGGTAGAAAAATGTGATTAAATGTATATGATCTATTGATATGTTCATCAAGATTAACTGCAATTAATTACAGTTTTTTCTTTTTTATTTATTATTATTTTCATTTTATGTATTTTATTTTCATTATTTTTATAAATGATTGACAGCCTTAAAAAATGGAAAACAAAGGCAGTGTGAGATGGAAGAGAACATGGAGAAGCAAGAAGACAAAGAGGCACAGAGGGAGAGAAAGTATTAAGAGAGTGTGTGTGTGTGTGTGTGTGTGTGACATAGTGAGGGGAGAAAGAGTGTGTGTGTGTGTGTGGGGGGGGGGGGGA
>CAAKHB010005976.1:63399-96922 GCA_901007665.1 Aeoliscus strigatus | reverse complement strand
CTTTTTTCCCCTCCTCCTTTACTCTTTTGTCTGTGCGTACGTGTGCGTCTTTGCATATCTCCATGTGTTTGACAGCTCACTCTTGGGCAAACAGAGGCAGAGCAGCGGAGTGCAGGAGGAGGCGTTACAGGGCGATAGAGGGGAGGTCATATGCACCGACATCCTGCTGACTTTTGGGTCAAAGGTCAAAATTCAAGGGGCACCGACACTGAGCCAACCTGCTCAGTCCCTAATCTTCATCGCGAGTCTTGCAATGCCTGCATCTGAGGACGAGTGTGTTTGGCTACGTGAGTGCTCTGTTTGACAGGAGATGTGCAGCAATGAAATCAAATATACACACGGAACACTATGTTTGTCAGACCTCTCTCTGCTTTTGGATCAGCCCGACAGTGTCAAAATCAGTCGTTTTCAATTTCATAGAAACAAAAACAAGCTAGAAAGGCACTGAGAGCTGAAACCTCCTCCAATCAGCTCATTCCCACACAAGATTATTACCTACATTCATTTAAGGTAATCTAATTTACTCACTGACCAAAACATGACTTTGTCACCAACAGACCAAATACTTTCTTCTTCGTTATCTTTTTTATTTCAAAAATAAAACGAAAAACAAATCTGTGTCATTGGGTGGACTCCAGCCCCCGACCTTTGTGTTAACAGACAGACCCACTAACCACTGGTCCACAGAAACAGTCCACTGCTGCTATTGTGGAGTTCTAGACACAGATGTCTGAAAATGTCCCTATCTGACAATGAGGAAGAATCCTTCAACAGATTCCTGGATCCAGATGGTTCCAGAACACGACCAACATTTAATCATCTGGTCCTGGTCCATTAGCAGCATTGACTCAACATTTCATTCAAATCCGTTCATGACTTTTTGAGATATTTTGCAAACAAATACGCAAACAAACAGACAACAATAACCATAGCTTCACTGTGTGTATGGCTGTTGATGTATCTCATGGCATATACTTTATGCAAGCATACTACATGTACCTCTGTAACACCGGGCGTGTCTGTGTGGGTGATTACTGCAGAGATGAACAAAATCTGGATGTGTGACTGATTCGTCGCATGCAAATTGTTAAGAAAGCTCTGGTCACCACCATGGGGCTGATTCTATGAAGCCACAGAGACAAGTCTCAGTCGCTGCAGATTGTTTGAATGAAAGTATGTTTAAGTGCTGTGCAGCGCTCGACCTTGATGCCGGTTCATCACGTGTATGATGGCGGAACCAGTCGACATGAAGTGCAGCTAATTACTTTTTTTATTAAAGCCGGTGTAAAGCCGCAGCACTGACAGCACACACATCACTTCATCAAAACGTCTCGTCACCAACAGTCAGAAGATCGTACGCACACATCGACTGCGGTAAAATGCAGTTCGATGATGAGGACACTGCTGCTAATTCTGTCCCAGAGTTCTTATTAATGTCTCTTTTTTTTGGCTGCAAAGCACATTAATGAAAGTACTTGGTCCATATACCTAACGTGAGTATAAATTAAAATTTGAAATTGTGAAATTGTTTCATTTCAGTTTAAATCTGTGTGATGTTATTACATTTATAATAACTTTCTTTGTTTGACAACAGCCTGGACCAGACACACACGTACTTACTATATGTGCATCCGTGTGTGTGTGTGTGTGTGTGTGTGTGTGTTCAGTCAGTGCCACATGATAAGATTTTCTTTTCTTTTCTTTTTTTTTCTGCAGGGTGTTTGCAGAGTGTGTGTTTGGGAGATAATAATCCCAGTGGTCAACAAGAGTGCAGGGCTAGAGCTGTGCTGACCAGCCCTCCATCTGAGGGAGAGAGAAAAAGAGAGGGAGAGAGGGAGAGAGGGAGAGAGGGAGAGAGGGAGGTGGCCATGTGGTTAACACTTGCTCACTGAGAGGCGACTGGAGGCTGGCCAACCTCTTCACACACAGGCTGACCACACAAGAGCCTCTCTTTCTCCTTCTGCTTCCCATCCTCCCTTCCTCCCTTGTTACTTAACATTTCCTTCCCTTGACTCCACAGCTAGCCTCCTCCCACTCTTCCCCCAGTCCAGAACCTTCCTCTCACCTCTCTCATGTCTTCCAAACGTTCCCTGAATTCCTCCCTCCCACTTTCTCACCTGTCTGGATTCCCCACGTCCTCCCACGACCTACAGTGTTGCTCCCCGCTCTCCAAACATTTCTTCCCTGCCGTTCTCTTTTGACATACCCGTATGGGGATCTGCTCCGTGTCCATCTCCTTCTGAGGGTTGCGGTACTTCTCATAAAATTCCCTCCTCTTCCTCTCTTTGTCGTCTTTGCGCTCTCTCTTTTCGGCGGGTTCATCTGAGACTTCGGTCGGAGACGGCTGAGTGGACTTTGACGTTTTCTCCACCTCCAGATAGTTCTCATTCGGGTTCAGCACCATCACGCCATATCCCTCCTGAGACAGAGGACAAGAGGGAAGTATGTATCTGCTACATCCAACCAGACCGGACAAAAAAAAAAGTTATTTGTGCATGTGTGTGCGTGTAATAATTTGTGTAACTATTATATTTAAAATTGTATATACAGAATATATACAATCATATATATATATATATATATATATATATGTAATAATATTCATCATATAATATCTACTAACTTACATACGTATGTGTAGGTACCGAATACCAGAGACCCACTGTCAACCCACCCAACAGGACAAAAAAACAAATCTATTTCAAGTTACATTTTTTTGTCACTTAAAAAAAATCTTCTCCAAATTGCACATGGTTTGTTGCCTTTACTGAGATGCTGGAAAAAGAGAAGGTTAATTGTACATCTGGGCGGCGGGACACATGAGGTTTGAGAATCAGAAGTCGATATTAAAGAGCGAATGACACCAAACCGACATGGAAAAGATCCCGATTGTTGGATGGCTGGAGGGAAGAAAATGCTAATCCAGCTCGAAAGAAACAGTAGAGAAAGTGACAGAGGGGAAGGTGTCAGTGCTGAGACGAGCCGGAGAAGTAACTGGGGGGGTGATGGTTCTTTCAGTCAGTGAATAGCACTTAGTGACTCCAAAGGCCATGTGTCACTTAATATCAAACCCAATCGATCCCAGCATCACTCAGCACAGGACTTAGTCACTACTGCACACATCTCCAAAAAATGTTTTTGTGTTGCGGAGGGACAGCTTCTACTCTCCTGAAGTAGACTCACAACCTTAAAGTGACACGCAGAAACACAAATATGTTACTTTAGAGGTTAATGAAATGTTCTATAAAACAGACAAGAAGCACACATGGTTGTAATGAGAGAGGATGAAGGAGCGGAAGCTTTTCTGGAGAGAAAAGGAAATTTAGTTGTGGCCTTTTGTGACTTCTTCAACTCTGAAGACATTTTAATTAACTGTGTTTATTGTCTCAAGCACTCTGAAACTCAAGCAGGAAATAGAGCGAATCCTGTTTCACTTTGGTGGACTTTTTTCCACACACAGCCCCTATTGTGAATACACATGCAAACACCCCGAGACGCCGACACGTACGAGTACACGCTTGTGAAAACACACACCAACCACACACACACACACACACACACACTCTAAGGAGTGGGAGAGACAGCAGCACTGACAAAAAGACCTTTAGGGGATGTGAGGGAGTTGAGAGCGGTGGCGTCCTCACTCTCTTCTCCACATCTTCTCTTACTTAATAAGTGTTAACACAATGTGCTTGTCGTCCGCTGATGCACGCGCGCGTCCCTTCTGTGCCCATCGCCGTCAAACCTGCCACACACCCTTTCCCTTAGCACCTGCCGTGTGTTGACAACAGCAAAATGACACATTCGCACTTATTAGGATTATAAAATTAGTCAGATTCGCACTCGCTCTCACATTGTGACAAGGATCTGATCTCACCGGACACACTGGCGATGTACCACTCATAAATAATATTTAACATAAATAAACTTGCAAATGGATATGATCATATAATCTAATATCCATAATTTAATAAGCTTTCATTTAGAGTTTTTAAGGATGATTTAGGGAGATGAGCGCCGGCGTGATGATGAAATAAATTTCAGTTCTCTGAGCTAAAAGCAGGGAAGTGATTGATATCACGTGTGTTTGCATGAGTTTTGCAAGCGTGTGTAAATACGTGCAGCCGCAGGAGCGCGGCTGCAGAGGTAATGGATGAGGATCTATTAGGGAGATTAAATTAAGCTTTCAGACATCACAGAGACATTTGCAAACATGCACACAGAATTTAAGGGACACATGCCGACAGATGGATGACCAGATGAAAAAGGAACAGGGGGCGAGGAAGGAGAGGAGAGGTAGAGAGATGTGGTCTCACCCCGTCCACACCAGCTTTGTGCCACTGCCCACTGGTGGCAGCCTGAGAAAATAACCGATATGAGCAGATGGCCAAGTAGCATGATTAATAGATGGGATGGATATAAAAAAAAAAAAAAAAAAAAAAAGAAATCACAAAGACAAAACTAGAATCCGACTGGTCTAAGGTTAAATTCGCTCAGCTCGTGCAGACTGTTATTCCTCCTCAACCCACTCAACCACTGATGTGTGCGTTCCTGTAATCCTGGCTCACAAGGCCAAAAGTTAATGGTTCAGCAACACTGGTCCACGTGTCCCGCCGCTCCCCCTGAGTGGCCTACGACCGTGTTCGGTCTGTACCCAAACCTCGCTCGTCAATAGCACTTCCCGGCCTTCGGCACTCTGATGCTAACCTCCAGTGACCCAAGCATCCTTTCGACGTCCTCCTGCCAACTGTGAGTGGCCTCTAGCCTTTGGCCTTTTGCTTCGAAGCGCCTAACACACCTAAGCAAGCTAACAGCTCTCACCCCTTCAGCTGTTCAATCACCCAGAAAAACATCACCGTAAAGGCAGCAAGTGTCGTTGGCGTCTAAAGTGCGGAGTTCACCTCCATCGGTTCACCCTCCACCCAAACTGATGATGAGTCTGAGGCCAATTTGAACCGAAAATGCTTTTACAAAACGTGAGTTCTGCTTTCTTGCTCCTGAATATTCAAACTTACCTCTTTGTTTGATGGGATGTGTATCTATGTAATATATATATATATAAAATTCTGAAACAAACTATTTTCTCCCACAGAGGTTCGTCATCCTTTCTGTGTCGTCACTTTGTGACAGCTCAGTCTTTCTGCCGTACACTGCCACAGAGTTGGGTAATTCGGTCTTTGTGGTTTATGTTAACTGTTAAATCTGTCTCTCACACACACACACACACACACACACACACACACACACACACACAGACACAGTGAATGCGCTGCCTAAATCTGATCTTTGTTTTGTGATGTGCTGTCAAAGTCTGAATCTTAGACAAATGCACGTTGCAAAGCTTAGGTCACCCTGCTTTTTATACCACTAAATCTCTTTCACACAGATTTGTAACATCGGGTCCCTTTGCCTTTGTCCCGTACACACTTAAATACACACACACGCACTCCTCCAGTGTTGGGTCAGTCTCGTCTTTCTGCTGCAGCGTGCAGGCTAAGTCTCTTCCCATGCCCCGTGGGTGCCCCTGTGCCACCGCCACACTGAGTCCCTGCCCCGGGGCCAGCGGTCAAGAGGGTCGCCCCGACCCCACTGAGGGAGGGAACCCCGACCCCCATCACCCTGCTCTGGATGCTCCTTAGCGCTCCTTTGTCGGGCTGTCGTACAACCAGATAGCACAACAAAGACCGGCGCTGCTACGGAAACCGTGGCTGCTCTCGTCACTGTGAAGTAACCCTTCCTCCATCACCATCCGGTCGAAGCAGCATTTTGAATGCGGTAAAGAAAAACAAAACAATAGAAATAACAAAATATAGATGTTTTTTTTTCTCATTCATTACCACCCAAAAGACACAAAACGCTGCATTCACACCCTCATCGGTTGTTTTCGCTGAGTCCTCTACAGTTTAATTGGACTCTGTTTGAGCTAGATGGATCATTATTTCCCCCTCTGACGATCAACGTGCTGCCCGGCGTGCGCGCGAGCCGGCGCGTGAGGGAGAGTAAATAAGATATCCCTTTAAGACAGCACCACCTCTATTTTACCAGTGGCGCTGTAATGAAATGAAATGTGTCTAATGTGCGGGAGTGGGGAGAAAGGCGGCCGGACTGAGAGGGTGTTTCATCTGAGCGTGCGGAGCTCAGCGAAGCTTTGATGTGAGAGCTCTCATGTAGTGAGCAGGGCTCTGGGCACGGGGAGAAGGACCGCACTTGACAGGTACAAAGAACGGCTGATAGTGGTCATGGGTGCATGCAGTGAGTTGCATGTGTGGCCGTTTGCTGAATCAGAACACAGGTGTGTGTTTTAATTGTGGATCGGTGCCCAAGAAACAAATCAAAATTTGGAACGCGGCACATTGAGTGTGTGCGATTTGATTTCTGGATCAACGCACGGACAGGGGAGGCGCATCTATTTCTGAGCAGCGTTCACTTCCTTGTTTCCGCAATGTACAGCTCCCGATTCGCTACTCGAGCTTGACTGACAGCGGGGAAAGGGTCACCCAGCATGGCACACCCAATGAGACGAGGAGAAGGGGAGGGATGTCTGCAGGCTGCAGCCGGGTCTGAAAATCCAAACGAGGCACAAAGGATGAACGAAAAGAAAGGCGACGTTGAAAAAGAAGCGTCACGTTGCCGTTTGTATTTGGTGTCTCTTCCAGCCTATTAAATATGAGTACATGAACCGTGTTTGCAGGAAACACAGATGAGCGAAGTAGCTGAGAGCGAAGGTAAATACGCTAACGACAAGTACACGACCTCCCTCTCTGTCAGGGCCACCCTGCTTTGTGTGACCTTGTCTGTCTCCGTCTCGGCGTGAGCTATTTCATCCATCCAATCCCCCTCTTTTCTCTTTTCTCACTCTCTATTTTTCCCACTCCCTTCTCCCCGAGGCTGAGATACCACACAGATCGTTCAGTACTGTCAGATTAAGTCACGGTGCCCCCTTTCTCATTTTAACACAGCACCAGTCTGAGACCACCCCCCACCCCCCATATACCCCTCTGAACACACGGCTGTAAAGAACAGAGAGCCAGGGGAGGACTCACTGTACCATAGGGGCTATGAAAAGGCGGTGTGGATCTTAAGGGTAACGTGAGATGCTACGAGATGGGACTGTCATCGACCTGTCAGGACAAAATCCTCTTGATAGCTTCAGATACCTCGGGGATGGAAGTGAGAGAGGGCCGGAACTTTCCTCAACATTATCTCCCAGTTTTATGTGGGCTGACTTAAAGCACGAGGGGGTTAATATATGTTCTGCGGAGGAGGACGAGCAGATATCACATCGCGCTCGCATGTGAGAAACAGATGCTCAGCTTACATCCTCCTCTCACACTGACGTGGTTATATACTAACTGACCAGCCAACACGGAACAAGACAGACACACACACACATACACACACACACACCCATCCTCAGTCTGATTTTGATCAGCTCTCCAGCTATTATCTGCACATTGACTTTATTTTCTGTAAATTCCACTTTTCAAAGACTTTATCTGTGCTGTTTACTTGCACTAATGCATCCGTAAACTAATAAGACAGACGCCGTAATGATGATCTGTTTCTTCATCCTAATGAGCACAAATAGTTTAGGCTGGGATGGGAGGCTAACCTTTGAGCTAGTCAAGTAGTTGTGTCTTTAATAAGCAGAAGAGTTTTTAACCTTGGCATTAATGTCTGGGCTCATTTGGAAATTGTTTATATCTGGAGCGGAATATTTATAAATGAGTTCAAAGTGGAGCAGTGGGGTGGAGGAAGCGAAGAGAATAGCACAGCTTCTGATCCCTGATGCCTCAGCGTCTTTTCATGCTCGCATTTACATTTCTTTCTCCTTTCTCTCTTCCTGTCTCGCTCCTCCCGACCTGTCTATTTTCGGCACCTTGGCAGGGATAGACACATGAGTGGCTCACTCAGTGTGATGCTGAGGCCAGTTGATGTGTTTGTGCACCGTACTCTGTGAATCTGTGACTTTGTTCAAGCATCTGGATACCTGGACACACACACACACACACACACATGTGTATGCTGACATACACAGAGTTGGGAGACCTGCTTCATCTGCTCACAGCACGACACACACAGAGGGAGGTGCAGGGTTGGGGGTGGGGACTGCTAGATTGGGGGTGGATGTGGCATTAATCACCGTCCAGGTGGAAATTGTCAGAGCTATCGATTGTGCAAGTAAATGTTACCCAAGTCATTTGTCAACTTTTTTTTTTTTTTTTTTACACAGGAACAGTCTGTCTTTTGCCATTGTGAATGTAAACTGGTGACATTTTTGCGCTGCGGTTCCACATAAATGCCCATATTTAGATGACAATCTTTCAAGAACAAGCTAAGAATTGAAAACCGGAGCCTTGAAATGGGCCATCAGACCATCAGACAGGGTGTTTCTGGAGCAGATTGTCAAATCAGGTGCATAATACATTAACAAGCGCCGTTTAATATTAGAGTATGAAAATAAAACATTCCACATACACAAAACAGGAAATCTCGAAGAACCCTCGGCCCGCAGAAGGAAAGCTATGGGGAAATAACTACAGGAGGCTTATTCTGATGCCGTTAGCATTTTGATTTATACATTCCATATTGTCTCCCCTAAGCATACACATGTATTTTTAATGAGGGCACAGAGAGATATAGATCATGGTGTGATAGGTGTGTCCAAGCCTCCTGCCTAACTATTTAATGTATAAATCAGGGGTAAAGGAGAGCAACGAGGGGGAGGCAGAGAGGCTGCAACAAAAAAAAAAAGAAAGAAAGAAGGAAGGCAGAACAGGAGAAAACCTGTCCTGAAGGCAGCTAATAAGAAGACGGAAAACAAGAGTTCTGAGGAGTTGGGGGAGAAGGAATATTACTCTCAATGATGGCCGAGAAAAACGAAGGACATTCCCAACACTGGGAATGCATTTACCTTAAGTTGATGCGTTTTCCGCCACGCTGAGACTTCTTGTCAGTGAATGATTCCACTGCACCATCTGGACAGGTGCTTAGTGTATTAACACACATGAACACCCAGTGGGTGTGAGTCCCATGGCCATATGTACAGTACAATGACAGTGTGAACTGCCAGTGCATGATCGTACGCACGCACGCTCAGCCTTAACACACTGGCACGGCGGAGTAATAGACACACATATGTCGGCTGTGCTAACTTACACAGATACTATTTATAGCACACAACGGAGGAGAACAGATTTTTTTTGTTGTTGTTGTTCCAGTTGCTAAAATGGTATGTAAAGCTCACAGAAATGTGAACTGCTGGTGAATAATGAGGCCACGCTGTGATGTCCAGGGTATTTATCTTACTGAACATCACAGGACAGCCATGACCTCCTGGGGTGAAAGGTCAAAAAGGAATCCCTTCACCCCTGCCCTGTTATTGTGACCTAAGGAGGGAGAGCCACAGAGAGAACTGGTGGTCCTGCCGGCACCAGTCCTGCTGACTGTTGCTATGTAAGGTGTGTGTGTGTGTGTGTTAGGTCAGTGTGACCTCTCCTGACATTCGTTCAGATATCTATAAGTGTCCATCCCTACTTGTGGCTATAAACTAAAGTGTGAGTGCTATAGGCTATAATCACACAAGCACACACACACACACACACACACACACACACACACACACACACACACACACACACAGAGACTGAACTCTTTCTAGCTGGAAGTCCTCGAGTACGGGAAGGTTGCCACAGCCAATCACAAGCTGTGTTTGATGTGTTAAGGTTAAACGCTACGGCTGTTCTGTCCTGTCATTTATTTCACAGGATGTAACCTAGAAGCAGAGGTGTGTGTGTGTGTGTGTGTGTTTGCATGTGTTCCAGCACATTTTCCATAGTGTCATGACCACATGGTTGGTTTTATGCTCCACAGCACACACGGAGCTACGCATGTATGTTGGAATCCCCTTCATCCTCTCACCATACGGCCAAGACACTCATGGAGAAATCCATGCTATGGCAACTAAGGAAACCATGCGTGGACCAACAGACATTTTCTTATTAACCTCGTGAAGTCTTCAAAAACGGTTGAAAGCAATTAACCATGGAAAGCGGCTGTGAAACACATCCTCTCTCTGCTCAGTTCGCTCTCTCTCACACACACATGCACACACCACTGCCCTCAACCCCACCATCAACACAATCCTCACTAGAAGCCTTTTCAAATCAACTGCTTTTTTTTGAAGACCACCTGTTGTCTATTATTTTTACATACAGCTTTTCTCATAAATCATAACACTAGGTAATTAATCAAGCTGTCACAACAGGGACCGGAGGTCACCTGGAGGGGTCGAAGGTGGTTGCAGGGCTGATGGAGGTCAGAGTCACACCGCATTCCTCATTATCAAGTTGGGATGGGAGAAGGGCTGACGAAACAAAAGCGAAAGCAGATGGGGAGAAGAAAAAGAGAGACAGAGAGACTGAGAAAGAAGGAGAAATTGACAAAGAAACGTGAAAGAAGCTGTCAGCTGCCTACAAATGAAGAAGAGGGGGCAGTTCTGAGCAGGGAGACGTCACGTTAAGAGGTAGAAGGGAAAAAAAAGGGAAGAGAAAAAAGTCGTCAGGAAAAAAGAACAAAAGAAATCAACAAGAGTTCTACTGTATGGACCTGAAATTGGTTGCAGAGAGAAGAAAAGAAGGGTGGTGTGACTACTTCGATGGGGAAAAAAAAAAAAAAATCAGGAAATCAGCTGTGGAGGGATGATTGTTATCTCGTTCTCTGTCCTCTGTGAGTGTGTGTGTGTGTGTGTGTGTGTGTGGAAGATGAGGCACACTGATATGTTTCTCAGACGAGGGTGTATCGGTGTCTCAGTGGGTTGAGAGCCAGTTCAGAGGCACTGGGACCACGGGTCTAGAGAGGCATGTCACTGACTCCACAAAATACAGCTCTGATTAGATCACACCGATTAGACTGACACACACACACACACACGCACACGCACACACACCCCAATAAAGTCAAAAAGGCTGAGTGGACTGTGCTCTCCATTATTCAAGTCAAGCTTTTTGTTTTGTTTTGTTTTGTTTTTTTGCAGTTGAATGAGAAACAAACAGTATGATATTAATTAGCTAATGTTTTCCTGGAACACTTCATAAGATGAAAAAATATTCATCTCGATGACGTGATTATGTTGTGTGAAGTTGCGGAGATGGAAACGAGGCGGAATGCTCCGTGTGGGTGGACAGACGGCTGAAACACTGGCGAGAGGTAAAAAGGTACAAAACAACTTTCAAAGTACTACTTCTATGTTCACGTTTGCCTCCCTTCTGTGTGTGCGTGCGTTGTGTGTGTGTGTGTACGTGTGGATTCTCAGGCGTCTCCCGTCGTATCAAAAGCATCACTCTTGAATGAGGAGCCGACCATTGCGCAAAATTAGCTGTCACCCTTTCCTCAAAATCTTTGTTAATCTTGTTTCCAGTGTTTGCGGATTTATCAGCACATGCATCAATGTCAGCTCCTTGGTTACTGAGACACACTACTTGGGAGAAGATATAATTAAAAATGTTTGGGGCGTGGGGGTAGAGGGTGGCGGGGGGTGCTCAGGAAAGATGGGGCGGAGGGGCTGTCTGGGAGGGAGGAAGGTGAAGCCTTCCTCTCGTCTTCCCATGGGAGCCTGTGGAATACGGCGACAGCGATAAAAGACAAACGGGCTGAGCCGCACCTCTCTCTCTCGCCCTTTTCTTAGTCAATCTTTGCTATCACTTGAGCCGCAGCGTCCGCCGCCATCACTTTAATGGCAGCTGCTCCGCTGAGCTGGCCAGAACGACGCACCGGCTGGCCGCTGGGGGAAATAACGTCCAAATGCATCTGATCAACCGAGTGATGCAGAACAAACGGGAGCGATTCGAAGAACTTCCAATATAGTTTCCACGTCCGAGTGGGAAGACAGACAGGAAAGCACCACACCGCTGAGAATAAATGAGCTGCTGCCATTATTTCATTATCTGTTTGCAAGAACACAGGAGCCCCCCACCAGAACACCTGGACATCTGAAGGGTTGGTGCTTGATCCTTGAGGTTTCCAGCGCATCTTTTTCACAAACCATCACTTACCGATGCAGCTGGTGTCAAGGGACATTCAACGTCCAATTCTCTCATGTAAATGTACGGAGGAAAAAAACAAAAAAACAAAACACACATGCATACTGAAAGCATAGGACTACAACCCTCTGGGGGGGGGGTGTCCCCGAGAGTTGTACCACAGGACCCGAAGCTCTCTGAGCTGTGTGGAATCTAGCCACATGACAGCTCCTGCGACAGAGACAGCGAATGACACGCGCATGTTTAAAACATAGTGCATAAATGTAAAATCCTTTTGAGACAAGGCGTACCACAGAGGCCTTCTGTCTTTCCCAAAAGACTTCGTCAAAGAATGTGACAAACTCTGTGACTTGAATCTGTGGAGAATGTGGAGCAACGGTCGCAGGTGAACTGTGAGCTCACATTGGCTTAAATTACGTTCCATGAGATGATCTGTAAAGGAGGTGTTGAATCCCTTTGGCCTTTTCTGGCCATGGTAGTAAGCAGCCATGAAGAAAGATAACATAAGGTCAGAGGTCACTGGGGCAAAATGCCACCATAAAACATACGGCCTTCTTCGACATTGATGTCGTCATGGTCTATCATGGTCATCGGACATGTTACTCATACTCAGACAACATGTCCGCTTTGCGACGAAAGCTTTTTGTTCTCCCCTTCTTCTTCCCTTCGTTTCTCCTCCATCTAGACCTCTAAGTGCAGTCTGGCAGGTTTGGTTGGGAGGTCGCCTATTCCCCCTCTTCATTAGTGAGAAAATGGACTCTGGTAAACGCTTGTTAAAGCCCTTACCTACACTCCCCCAGTTAATGGGAGTGATCCATTTGTGTCCGTTTCTGCCTGACAAGGCTTTACTGGAAGATTAATAGTGCGGTGTCAGGCCACGGCCACCCTCTGTCCCGTTCTCATTTCCTCTCTTCTGAGACGCACACATGCAATAATGGAGCCGTCTTTTGTTGTAACACCGTGATTAGCCGGCGAGAAAAGACGAACAGAAATGAAAGAATGGGAGAAAGAATGGACGAGAGCAGACAAGAGAAAACAAGACCAACAGAAGGAAAAAAAAAACACAAAAAAAGCACAACTATTATTCTTTATGATGTGGTACAATTGTGGGTTTTAAGGCTATGAATTACAGGCACTTAACAGTGGCACATTGATATGATTAATTAATCTCCATGAGGGGAAGAGAGATATAATGAATCACTTATGGATAATTCTTCTGTTTTAAAGGTTGGCGTTATCTTGGCATGATCCAGAGGGGTCGTAGAGAGAGGTGAGAGAGGAATGCATGACAGAAAATGAGACAGAAATCGTGTAAGGGAACATGACAGGAGAAATAAAAGCGCCAAAAAAAAAAAAAAAGACGGCAAGACAACGCGAGAGAAAGAAGAGGGGTGAAGTCTTTAAAAGGGCCACCCAGGGTTTCGTCTATCACCCAGGCCCCTCAGCCATCTCTCTTCCTTTCGGGGATGACACTGTCAAGTACTCTCTTCTGGGTGAACGGGATAATCACTCTTAATAATTACATGGACATTCCCAGGAAGTCCTGTCTTGTCCAAGAACAGCAATTCTTCAAATGCGAATCTCATGGCGGAGAGAGTCTGGAAACGTGCCAGATACATGTAGAATTCAAATCAAGAGAGTACTTTATTTATTCTTCTTTGTATTTTTGTTTTTGTGTTTCCACTCTCTCTGGTGGTTTCTCTGATGAGCAGACCAACAATCTGGTAAACACGCCACAACAACAGACACAGACAGCAACCTTCATCGCAACCCCCTCCTCGCTACATCACAGCCGGTGCCAACAGAGAGCAGGGTGTTTCTCAAAGCAGGAGTATGGGGGATTGGGGCTGGTGGTGTCTCATTAAATTCCTGGGATTGTCTAATTGTCTTTTGCAGACCTCTGAGAGACTAGTACATTATACTCATTGCAATTAACTTAACAAAAGCGCAGAACCGCCCAAGCACTGGGGACAGGGCACACGAGGCAGGCGTGTTAGGCTAGGCTAGGCTAGGCTAGGCCTGTGCTGTCCCCAGCTGTCCAGCCGGGACCCAGTCTAACAAAACACACACACACACACACCAGAAACACACTAAATAACAAGCGAGAAGATATGAATGAAAAGGGGTGAGTGAGGACTCCGACAGATCTTGGGATTGGCCAGATGTCAGAGTCGGTTGGGAGGTTTGGGGTGAGTCGAGAGAGGCGAGGGGGCTGGGTGTGTGTGTATGTGGGGGGGGGTGTCTGTGCTCATTTAAGACGCACCTTTGTGCTGGACCTGTCTTGTTTACTGCACTACAGCTTAGCAGTCCGAGGGTCCTATTCAGGGTCCAGGCCTTTCAAAAGCTACTGAAGGAGCCCTTAAGCCCACTTAACTACCATTTTCACACACTCTGCCTGCTCTCCTCTTTGTCCTTGCCTCCATTACATCAAACGCAGGAACAAAGGCAGAGAACAGAAACTGGGGCTGGCAGAATGGCGCCCATCACAAATATTAATTTGAAAAGGTGTTGGAGAGTAGAATCCACTTTTATATACAAGGACAACTTGTTTTTTTTTTTTTTTCTTGTGTGTGTGAGAGATGGGTGAGGAAGGGGGTCAGGGGGTGGACTCTCTCCAGCGGTTGCAATGAGCTTGGTTTTCAGGTTAAAGGGGAGACTGAGGACTTGCTGCACAATTATCTAAGAATAAGGGCCTTAAGACGTAGGACTGAGCACACAAGCACAGAAACTCACCCTCTGCCTAAAAATTAGGTCCTAACATCAGGCCTTTCTTTTACACCAGCAGCTCATTATTTTACCTTACTCCAACACTGACGTTTTGTGTGGCGAAAGTGACCTTGACCCTTTTTTTATTTCACCACAAAAAACTTTATCAGTCCTCTGTAGATGCTAAAGAGGCTAACCTATTCACCAGGGGGAAAAAATACCTTCAAATTTGTACCTTTTTAAACACACATTAAAAAAGGTAACGTTAAAAAGTAGCAACTATATTACGATGTTTACAAAACAACAACATTTTATTGGATAAAATCGACTGAGTCATATTTGCAGACAAGTCAGTGGATTTGTAAAACTGAAATTGAATTGATCCAGGGAAAGATAATTGTTGGACCACACACACACACACACACACGTACAGTGCAGGTGAATATCCGTTTTTTATGGAATGCTCCGCTGGTCGGAAAAAAGCAGGATATAACAAATATACACACGCTGAGTTACAGCACAGACTTCCTGAGTTCAGGCAGTCATGGCCGTGGTGGTGATATGTTGAAAAGACCATCCTGCGTGTGGACATGGCATATAGCTCTAATCAGCAGGATGCAACCTCTCCATACACCCTCACTGCTGGTCAACTCAACCCTGGCGTGCCCCGGCTCCGGCTCTCAGTAGGCTGGCCCTCACCCAGCTACTCTGGCTGACCCTGCAACGAACATGTGGTCAACTTGGGCACGGCAGAACCTCAACTCTCCGAGGTGCCGAATGGGAATGGACGGATGGAAAATTATAGGTGGAGGAGAATGAGTCCATAAGAATGATTTGAACTGTAAGCATAATAATTGGTGTTTTCAAAATATTTCCAATGAGATAATTCATCACTTTCTGTTTAGAGTTAAAAAAAAATGGATCAGAGCTGCAGCAGTCATCCCTTACAGACACTGCAAAGTCAATTGATAAAGGGTAAAGGGACATTCAACTTAACTGTGAGTACACTCATGTGATTTGGAGGGTTTGCTAACATTATGGGATTTCAAAAAATGATCGAGACAGGGTGGGTAGAGAATGAAATTATAAGAAGATGAAATACAGAATTGAATAGTATTTACTGATAAACATTACAAAAAAAACATACAAACAGAAACACCAAGTCAACAACAATTTCACTGATCATCATAGTCATAAAATGTAAAATCGGCTCAAGTACAATAAATGGGAACGGTGGCAGAGACATGCATGTGTTTGTAGTGTGTAAGATGCAGGTTGGTAACGAGAAGAAAGGGAAAGAAAAGAGGAGGAAAGATTGAGCTGGGTGATGATACCATCACAGCCGTGTGTCTGGGGACGAGTGGAGAGTGTTTTGATGACAAATCCATCTATTTCCATAGGCTCTCTGTCCCTGAGCTCTACCAGTCCCTCAGAGCCATGGCCTTGATCCACGCAGTGTGTGTGTGTGTGTGTGTGTGTGTGTGTGTGTGTGTGTGTGTGTGTGTGTGTGTGTGTTTCTTCATTGATGGCATGAAATCACAGCTGGGACATTGCTGCAATTTCTTATCCAACCCTTCCTCTATAGACCAAACATTTCTATTCCAGGGTTTTAGATGGTAAATAAGGATTTATGAAATTTCTGCTGTTTTAAATAACGTCAATATCTAGATAATGATACATGGATAGACAGACCACGGAGGGGAGAAAACAAGCATGGATCTAGCCTGACAGTATACTGCCACCTATCTATCTGATGCGGTACAACAGTCCCTGCTCTCCACACACGCACATCTGTCCTAGAATCTGTTGCCCTAAGTTTCCTATTATCCATTAAAACACAAGCATAAGAGAGAGAAAGACTGAGGGAAAAAGCCTAAAATCAGAGGCAGGGAAATGATAAAAGCCCTGAAGAGATTACATGCAGACAGTGGCAGTTTTGGAGGGAGAGGAACGGTGAGGAAGAGAGGGAGGGGGATCATGTCTGTCTCCACAAAGCTTGTTGTATCAAAAGGAAACACAGCAGCCTGGAGCAAACGTCTGCTCACCTGCCAGCCCAGCTAGACCCACTCTCTCTCATTCTCCTTTTCAACATATTAGCGCATTTTCAGCATCAAACCAACAATCTGGTAACATGTGCATGCATGTGAAGATTTAAAAGTACTCCCAAAGTATCAGCGGGAATCCGCCTTAGGAATTCCCCATCCGGGGAAAAGGCGTGAGTGGGTGAGGGGCTGGGATACCACCAGCCCTGGTTCATATGCAGGTTCCAGTTCATGCACAGTTCACACATACTAGCATCTTTTTGAAGCAGCATCCCATCAGCTCAGGATGGTGATTATTCAGGACAGAGAGGAGAAGCGTGTCATCAATACAACATCTGCCCTTCCCCTCCTGCCTGTCGCTCTTTCTGCTTTCACTCCCTGGGAGTTAACGCCCCAGCGCTGACACCCATGTTCTGACCCTGTGTGCACATTCATGCCCAATTTTGCAGCACCGGCCCGACGACAGACCAGCACAGCGCCTGAAGCTTTGAACGGTTAACAATCCAATTTGACAAACTTTGAGGATTTCCTGCTGAGTACTGAATGCACGTCAAGACCACTTTTTGTTTGTGTGCGTGTGTGTAGTGGATGTAACACAGACGCAAATGAACATGGGAATATGCATCTTCTGTTCCAAGTAATACAGATGGCTCTCTACTATAGATTAATGAGGGTTAATCTGATTATTGCATGTACACACACACACACACACACACACACACACACACACACACACACACACACACACATTAGTGGACGGACAGGAAAGAAATAGTTGATATCACACTGCATTTAATCACCTACCTGTCTGTAATTATTAGGGTGCTTTGTTTAAGTGCTAAAGCGTACAAAGGTTGCCGTTTTCAGAATAATAACTATCACACAGTTTCAAAGTTCAAAGTTATGTACATTTGTCATACTGGAATGAGCCAGAGGTGAGAAAATACTCCTGCAGTACAATGTGCATTTATTTTCCCAGTTGTTTGGTTATATCAGCACCCATCTCCACTACACATGCGTACACAGTGACTCCAATTAACACATAAATGCACACACAAACACACACGCTTTTTTCAACTGGCCTGCACTGCTCGTCTTTATTTTAATCTGCACGAGAGGAGTTCACCAAGAAGTCAGCGGGGTGCATACGAAGTTGCGCCTCCAGCACCGCACATGTGTGCAAACAAACCTATAGGGGCAGAGAGAAGGACGGTGTGGTATGAGGGAAAGGTGGAGGTGGGACACGGCGGTAATTTGTAATTTGCGATGGTCTTGTCTTCCTGAAACGTTAAAAGTGCATCATTCTGCAGGTTCACAGGCAGAAATGTAGAAAAAGATATTTATTAGCGCATATACAAACATATATTACACTTTAACAATATATATTTAAAAGGACACTGGGGAATGGTTGCAGTGAGAGATATTAAAAAAAAGTGATGTGGAACAAATTTGAAGAAAAGAAATAGAGAGAGAGAGAGGGAGAGAGAGAGAGAGAGATCTGTATGTAGGTTATTGCAGTCTCACTGCACCACTCTTGAATTTCAAACAAGGATCCTGGGCAGAGCAGAGAGCGGAGCGGAGGGATGGGAAGGGAGGAAAGAGTGAGTGAGCAGTAAGCTAACACTGGAGGCTTACGGGAGGCAGGCAAGAGAAGTGTTTATTAATGAGATATCTTAACTAAAGGGGTATCAAAGGGAAAGAGAGGGGATGGTGGAAGGGAAGAGAGAGGCCCAGACCGGAGCGTGGAGAGCAGAAGAGGCAAAGAAAGGCTGTTTCTTTTTTTTTTCTTTCTTTCTTTCTCACATTCTCTTCAGTCTTTGCCTCTATTTGTGTTTTATCTAAGTAAAATCAGTGTATTGGTTCAATGTGTAGTTAAATGTGTGTGTGTGTCAGGCTGGAGCATCTCTCTCATTGCCGGGGCAACAGAGGGCCAGCTCTTTGATCTGTGGGCTGTGCCGAGCCTCGGCACTCGCTGCGCAGGGTGGTCTCCCATCATGCCTGGCTGATCACAGACGCAGCCGTACGATTGGCTGCCCGACAGGCCCTCCCATCAGCCTCGGTGCTCCACGCCTCTGACAACTTCATTATCCCCGTCTCCTCTGCCATGATCTGCCCTGCTAGCAACAAAAGGCTGGTGCTGGTACGACTGGCGCACGGGATGGGAGGAAGATTCTTACGCAAACACACTTGTTACACTTGCTACACTTCTTGTTAATACCTAAAACCATTATATTTGCCAAATCCTGGGTGTGAAAGACCATGGCTTGTGCGTTCTCTTATAATATATATAATATGTAATATATGTGACATGCTCACAATCAACAAATGATGACGATGATGTGGCAGTTGCAGGCACACTGCAGCCATGAAGAATAGAACGTGTTCATTTAGAGGAGAATGGACAGAAAACGTCTTGTGTGAGACAAAGGATGACGAGAGCGGCCACAGAGCAGCAGCCACAGAATACCGAGCTGTAAATGAGAATAGTAGGTCTCTTTTCATCTCCACTCCTCTTCTGGAGTCTAACTTGTCCCTTAAATATCACAACTCTGAGAGTTAATCTCCAAACCCCTCCGGCTCGTCCCAACAACAACAACTGATTGACGGTCCATATCATCATCAGCCTTTAATCACTGACAGGCGGCGACGACACATCTGGGACAAAGCTTTTATACCATCCCACATCCGATGACAGTAGCTGCAAATCTGATTCCATTAAGGATTTTTTTTCCCTCTTTTTTTTCTTTTCTCACAATGCTCACAGGATGAAGCAACAACTCTTCGTAGGACAGCAGCTTAAATCCACCCAACCAACGCTCTGGTCTGATTTGATCTCCAGGTTACTGAACAAGACAAGCACTTGTAAAACTGGGCTTTTGCAGCCGTCCGGCAGGTTAATCCAGGGTTGCCGTGGTCGAAGTTCAGTGGTAGATAGGTGAACTATTGAACCCTGTCCCTGCAGCTAAGACCTGCTAGTGAAGCAGGCTAATTAGCCAGTTGCAGGGATGAGAGAGAGAGAAAAAAAGTAGAGAGCTATCTCTTCCTCTTCAGCTCTACTACTCCTTTTCATCTCCCATTCATGAGCCCTTGGCGGTGCCCTTGGCATTGGGTATGTAAACTATCAGTTGATACCATCACAGGCGGACTCAGGGCTGGCATTAGCAAACCTTAGCACGGACTGCAGAATGAGCACACATCTTCATGAAGTTGTTTCAGAGGTGATGCTGTTTGAAAAAATAAAATTCAATGATTATTTCATTGAGACGTATTTTGTGACATGTAATTTTAAATACAGTTTGTTGGATTTTTTTGCCTTCGGGGACTGGGAAAACTATAAATATTCCTCTTCAAATCAATGACAGTCATGTATTCGTTCATCAACTCTCTCTTCATACGATTCATGCACACAGTAGTTCCTCGTGTTTAATCCAATGCTGCACAAGGCTGATGGGAAATGTGAATTCCAGCAAAGTAAAAACAGGCAGCTTTGTTTCACAAAACATAGATTTCAGGACATTCGGATGTCCATGAGTCAGATAAGATAAACTGCCTAAGCGGCACCCGTGTTGGGACAACCCATGAGCCATATATAGCATTTCTAGTCATAACAATCACTTCCAAAATGTGAATCCATGTGTTCCAAGTCACGATATCCCCCAACTACCAGAATACATTATAAGTAAGTAGCATGTTAAATTTAAAACCATCCATTGTACATCCAGTTCATAAAGCATTCTTGTAGACGTGTTTATGATCGTGTAATGATCAAACTGAGTCTAAAGTTAACAATCTGAGTCAAAGTCATGTGACTGAGTGCTGCCTAACGTACATAAAGTACATACTTACATACAATTCCATTCAAAACAATTGTCTCTTATTCAGGCACTTACTCATTGAGAATGAAATAAAGAAAGAAAACACAGGCTGGATGCTGAGAGAGAGAAACTCAATCCAGCCTCCTGCTGAGGAAGAGATGAGCGCTGGCTGTCGACAGACGTACCACCTGACTTCCAGTCAGCTCCTGATTTGAAATGGCAAGTCGAGTCAAGTCAGTGGTAAATAAAAGTGAGAGAGAGAGTGCGAGAGAGAGAGAGAGAGAGAGAAAGAGAGAGAGGCAGGGGTAATAGATTGGAGAGTGTTTTTGGGGAGAAAACAGACGGAGTAAACACAGCATGAGGGAGAACTGGGATCTCCCACCAAACCCGCTGTATGTTTCAGTGACACTGCAGAGCAGAATCAACAACATCAAGTGCTCTGAGGGCAGCAGGCACACGCTAATACACACACATACACACACACACACACACACACACACACACACACACAGACGCTGCTCATCAACAGGAAGGATGCTGGGACGCAGAGATCCGATGCAGAACAGTGACAGGCACATGGAGAACACGCTGGCTGACAGCACATGACAACTCCTCAAGCTGGAACAGCATCTCCCAATCTCTTAACGGTGAATTTAACAAGTGGTCTGAGTATGTGCCAGTAAAAACACCACAAACAGCCGCAGAGACTCAGACGAACACATTGTGCGCCGTAATTATTAATTTATAGATACAGTAGCACTGATTTTTTTGGAATGAATAAACTAAAATTGTCATCAATTGCACATTTTTCTCCTGTAATGTACCCGATTCAATTCCTGTTTTCCTGTTCCCATTTTGTAATTAAATCCCGTAACACTGTAACATGTAACTAGTTACTCATCAACTGGTTCCCACACACACGCTGCCGTGTGCGAGCAGGAAGGGAGAAAGAGGGAAACGCAGGGTAATAGGACAACCAATGTCAGAATGTGTGCTCGTGCTCGCAACTGTGGGTGGATTCCTGACATGAAGCGGATGTAATTGCACCTGTGTGCGTGCACGTGCAGGTGTGTGTTCAGCCACAGGCTGTGTGCACAGACAAACTTAATTTAGCAGCTTTTTAACACAGGCCTGAAGCGAGTTAGCGAGGTAGAGCTAGGGCCAAAGTGAGAAATTCACAGGTACACTGCTTTTAAAAATCCCCAGAGATCTCCCTCCCAGCCTGAGGGGTGTGAGAACTCATTTAGTCATTGATGACCATCACTGATCACATCCTCGTGGTCATAGCCTTCATTACAATAAAGCTTTATGAAGCTAAAAAACTTTTTCTGCTCAACTTTGAAGACCTTGACGGATCAAAATTGAGAGTGGAGTATCCGGCTGTGACTGAGGGAACCTCTCATGCAGGTTCGGAATTTTTGTGAAAGTTTTGTTGTGGCGCGGCAACAGTGCTAGAACGCCACTAGAACGACAGAAACAAGCAAGGTGTGTATGTTCTCAGCAATCTAAAATGTTTCTGACAACACGTGTGAGGCACGTGGTGGAGCATCATGACTGAAATCAAAGTGGCAAGATATTTTTGTACTGTGGTGAGTGGGTCTAACCCGGAATTCCAGAATGTACTGCCAGCAAATGTGGATGGATTTGAGGATTGTGTCAGTCTGGGCACGAACTGTTGGAGCTCATTGACCGAAGCCAGTGAAGACCAATCACATACCAATCACTGACATGGGCCGGATATGAGCCATGTACAGAGTCAGTGGGCGGGGCCTAACAGGATGATGATAGTGCTGCATGTACACAACACAGATTATTAATGCCTTAGGACACATGTTGAAAACAGTGTTCAGAACAAAACAACCATATAAGTCAGGAGGGGACAGATGGAAATCAGTTTCTTCCCCTAAACAAACCATTGACTCGTTTCACCCTGTTCATTGTTCTCATTGGCGCTATCCAATTTTGATATTCCCCCGTTGTTGCCGATCCTTGAGTTGGGCTCTACTCTCTAGATTTCCAGTCTAGGGTGGATGGTAACTGCCTGGAGAGGAGCACACCGCACTCTGGTGTGTATAAAACAACCAAATGGGGTAGAAATACGAGTACGCATTAGATTCTCTGAGGCTGTGTGATTAGTAAATACAACATCAACAAAAAGTTGATCAATTTGGGTTTGTGTTTACGTGAGTTTAGAGACTCACATTAAGACAAGACACACACCTCACGGCGTCTTCGGATCACAGTGCATACTGGCAGTCGGTGTCACAACCAGCGCGTGACCTAGAAAGTGAAACGACATGGCAAGGGACTATATGTGTCACCCGGACTCAATCATTCTCTCTCTCTCTCTCTCTCTCTCTCTCTGAAGACGGCGCGAGAGAGACCGTGGAAGGTAGAAGAGAAAGAGAGCGAGAGCAGGCTTCACTCAGAAGCTAATTAAGTCATTTGAAATAGCCACAGAGGGTACCTGTGTGCAATCTAACCAAGGCAAAGGGCTGATGAGGCTCCGCGAGGCCCCGGGCTAACTTCAAAACGAAAGCAAAGGAAGGGAATGAAAGAACAGAGGGAAAGGTGAGAGCAAGAGGGAAAAAAGTGAAGTGGATGTTTTAATTGAAGACGAACTTGCATGTGTGTGTCTGTGTCTCCTTGTGTTTTGCAGCCAGAGAAAAAGGTTAAGCGTGCCCCCAGCAGAGTGTTTCTGCACACACAGACTGTCAATGGGGTTCAGGTGGGAAGAGGAACCAGTTGAGCGATGGAGGGGTGCAGGAGAAAGGCTGCAGATAATTGAGAGGGTTCACTGAGAGGCCATGTCATGCGGAGTACATGCGTCTAGAACTACTAATTCTAAAGAACAACTTTTTGTGGAGAGAGTAATGGAGGATGGATTATGTTTGCAAATGGAATTAGTTCAGGGTTTTTTTTGGAGCACAGTGTGTATGTTCACATTTAAAACCACAATCTGTCATTGCCCCACCTAACCACCGAGAGGAGGCAGGATGGGAGCGGCAGTTTCTGGTGCACCTCAGGGGTTTTCAAACGGTTTCAGGGGAGCTTAGGTGCTGTGGTTGTGGTGGGGGTTGTGAGGATCCCCCCATTTGCCCAAGATTTGTAAAAGCAACTACATGAAGTAAGAGAAACACTGCCAAGGGACTTACACGTACATTTTTTTTTTCTTTTATGTTGAATGAGGTGCTGTAAGTATTCTTGTCTTATTTTCATTGGAAATTTCAGCTGTTTTTTGTTTTTTAACACAGTGTGCATTGTGGTGTGTACGTGAATGGTAGAACGGAGTGAGTATTGAAATTAAAGACATTTTGATTGTAATTTGCTTTAAAAAGAGAAATGTTTCTCCAGAGGTACATTGGTAAATAATTATGACAAGCTGCCTGGATATTTGAAAAGTTATGATTAAAATTAGAAAGTAAGGTGGGATTAGATACGTTTAGAAGTCTTCCTAATCCTTTTTGCTGATGTAAACTTGTTACTTAAAAATTTGCAGGAGCAAGTTACTGTTCTGTTTTGTTTTGATTTCTTGTGTTCAGTAGATGCTGCTAATGGACCAGGACCAGATGATTAAATGTTGGTAGTATTCTGGAACCATCTGGATCCAGGAATCTGTTGAAGGATTCCTCCTCATTGTCAGATAGGGACATTTCAGCATCTGTGTCTAGAACTCTAGCATTTAACACAATAGCTTTTGCATTTTTTTGCTATTAGTGACAAAGGCATGTTTTGATGATCAATGATCAATTTATTAGAATAGATACAATGAATGTAGGATGATAATATTAGATGGAAATCACAATATGGGTGGAAATGAACTGATCAGTGGCGGTCTGAGCTCACATCGGTATTTTCTAGTTATTCTTATTTTCATATTGTCCTTACAATGATCAAGATAAAGCTCAATCAATCAATATATAGATTAACAGATCGATAGGCAGATGATGTAAAGATAAAATTAGGTGCAGTAGAAAAACACTCCTAGCAAAAGAAAAACACACATCCCTGACTTAAAACGGTAGGGTTATCAACTTTTTTTCCTACTCTAATATTACAGCTGTCATCTGACACAACAGATTATATGCAAAAAAAGCTCCTCCAGCTACGAAACATACACACATGGAACATGTATGCCTTCACCAGGGGCAAGCTGGCGACACCAGCAACTGAACTGGGTCACACACTTACACACGGTATAGACTGCGGCATTGGCAGCGTGCTGATCACAGGAGAGGGCAGACACGGGGGCTGGATGCAGTGATTGGGCTTTTCTAGGTCAGATCTCCAGACAATGCACCAATGTCTCCTAAAGTGGTGGGCTAAAGGATAAAGGCTGTGCTTGGCCTGACATTACAGCTACATGGTCCAAACAGAACACCTGCCACACACACACAGAGCAAGCCAGCTAACAATGGACCAGTCAGACACACACACACACACACACACACAGCAAACATGCACACATGTAACTGTGGCTGGGGAGGTTTAGGGCAGGCTCAAGACCTCACAAATGCGTTCGTCTCTCCCAGCACTAATAAAGCTTTATGCAGCAGATCTCCTCTGCAGCCTATAGCGAGAGATCAGCCCGTGGACTTCAAAGAGGTTGCAACTAGGTCACCACCAGACGCTGCAGTCAGCCAGAGCAAAGACTTTGGTCTGAGACACCTCCCTTCGCTCTTTCCGTCCCTCCCCCTCTCTTTCTGCCAGTGCATTCGTCTCTTGAACCACATCAAGTCATTGTCCCTATAACGTTGTCATCCTGTGTTGATCAGTGGTGTACCTAATGTTCAAACAGAGAACGGGGCAGTGACAGGAGGACACCAGAGACACTGCCATCGTAGAGTCTT
The DNA here is from genome assembly GCA_901007665.1 of Aeoliscus strigatus. Lineage (NCBI taxonomy): Eukaryota > Metazoa > Chordata > Actinopteri > Syngnathiformes > Centriscidae > Aeoliscus > Aeoliscus strigatus. The sequence continues at coordinate 71,468 of CAAKHB010005976.1, read as the reverse complement.
CAACACAATATTGCAGAGTATATTATTTCTTTTTTACACTTTAAGACATTTCAGCTGAATGGGGTCACAGTGGATCTCTGGTGTCTGGTATTACTCTGTACCTGCATATACATGCTAATACAGAGTAATTCACACACTCAAGTTAGAACCATAACAAACATAGATCCTGAATGGAGAATTTAGTCACAGCTGTACCATCTCCTCATCTCATGTCCTGTTGTTCTCATAAGCCCGCGGTAAAGAAATACAGGACATACTGTACATGCCCATGTTTAACCATTTTGCAGAGTATTAGGACTTAGTATGCTCCTCTGTCTTGTGGGTCAAAATGACCCATCTGTGGTTTTACCTCCTAAAAGTTTGGTAATTGATAAGTATCTGATCGAAAGACACCATTAGTTTTTTTTTACTAAAGTCAAATTTTAGTATTAAAGATACCCGCACGAGTGTTTAACGAGAAATTTCTGAACAAAGCAGAAGGATGTGCAGTGTGTGTGTAAGACAGCGTGAGAGCGGTGGATGAGCACAGCAGTGACTTCATCTGACTGGACAGAAACTGAAACTGGTACAAGGTAGAAATCTCACACACTACTTGTGAGATGAAGGCGTTCACATCTACATACTCCTACAAGAAGACTCAAAAACTACGTTATTGTGTAAATTAAACAGATGCGGTGTAATATATTTGTTAATATTCATTTCATTTATCTATCTCATGTGAAGTTCAACAGCCACAGAACGCACACGTTCTCGTGTTTGTTTTTATACATGTGTGCTGAAGGTGGTGTCAGGCCCTGTTCCCACACATCATACGCTGATTTCAAAGAAGGACTTGACTTGTTGCAAGCTCGTGAGATGCTAAACTAGAACCGTGGAAAGAGAAAACAGAGAGAGGAGGATATTTTCTAGAGGGAGAGAAAACAAGCGAGGTCAAAATGAAGAGAGAGCAGCAGGGCCTTTGCTTTTTTTTTTGACTATGATTTGAACTCTGCTGACGGGAAAAAAACAGCATACAAACCGACATCTGAGGAGGCAGAAGAGAGAACAGCTGCACTTGTTGACCTGTACATCCAGTAGTGCTGCTTACATGTGTTTTGAGAGTTCACCTGTTCGGTCCTGTTCACCGTGTGTCGGGTAGAAAGATTGTCTTCGGATCGGATTTTTTTTTAGGACGTATTTGTTCTTTACGACTCAGTACAGGTTTGGTTGAACCCACTGACGTACTGAAATGTTGATCTTTAAACTATATTCTGTTCCATTAGGCTCAATTGCATTCAGGACAAATAAATAAACTATCTAATGCAAAAGATGTTGCAGTTAATTACATTAATTAAAAACATTATTTCAGGTCCTCAAAGAGTGCTTTTTTCATATACTTTTTTTCTGTATGTTTTCCAAGCCCTGGGCCCTGTTTAGAAAGCAGGTTTAGTGAAAACCGTGAAACTGCTAATCCTGAAAACTGACAGAAATCAAACCAAATATCTTTATTTTTTCCTATATGTGAACTCAGTCTATCAGGAACTCTAATTTAGGAAAATTCTGAAGAGTCTTCCGCATTTCAGGTTAGGATCAACAAACGTATGGTTTCCACGAAACATACTTTGTGAAACAGGCCCATGATTCATAAATTATATTTTGGGTAGATGCTGATGGCGTCACCCTGGGGTGTCACATTTTTATGCCTGAATTCATCACTTATCAGGCTCTTGCTGTTAGGAACGTAAAAAGAATATCAATTAATGTGCAAACCTGCTGGTTTGTGTGTTCCATATGCGACTATTCTCACATCAAGGTTTACTGCAGGTGTTGGCGCCTCCATTAGTCAGCTGATCAACAGAAACTTCCACTACCAGAATGTGAGCGTGTGCGTGTGCTGACTTTGCTTTACGCCACCTCTACATGTGTGTACCGCGTGTGCCTTGCCACTGTAGCTGTGTAGCTGGAGATGCGCCACACCGTACTGTGTTCTGAGCTCAGGCTGACATCCGTTTGACTGACATCAGGGGCGACAGCAGCACAGTGGCATATGGTAACCGCCTGCTAACCGCTAAAAACTTGACATCAGCGCAAACAAGTCAGCCAAGCGTGGCATGACGCACTCCTGAGAGGGTTAAGGGATAGGCAGGAAAAATAACACCTATCACAAGCATCTGAACACTGGATAAAGGAAGAGGCAGCAAAACCAAACACTCAGGTTGGTGTGGTAACACAGATGACAAGTTACACCGTAAGGAGCAGGTCCTAACCTGTGTTGTGTGGTGACAAATTCAAATTAAGGCTTAGTGGCTTACACTTGTAGAGAGTCTCAGAGTCGGCTGTGAAGCCTTAAATGGCAAATATGTAACACAGTTTTGACATGGTAACTTTAATCTGACCGTCAATCTTAAATCCCCATCTCACAAAACACATATCCCTTTAAGGCCATACTTAGATGGTCTAAAGCGCGTGGCGCACTGCACTAAGTCCATATCACAAGTGTCTAGATGCTATAGTGCTATTTAGATGCATGTGTACAGTTGGGATGTTCATGCCATGCACCCTCGCCGTCTAACTAGCAACTGAAATGAAATGAACTTGCGCTTTTCTGGGCGTGTCATCTAAAACAATGGTGCCTTGATGGATGAGGCAGAAAGTAAATGTGTCAGTGATTTAAAAAAAAATGGCCTCATGTCAACAGGTATTTGGCTGTTAATGAAAATAGCTAGTTAATTAGCTAGCTAGCTAAATAGTATTAATGTATGATGTATTAAGTAACACTCTGTTTGGCTTATTGAATGATACAACAAAACAAACCTATTCAACTAATTCACAAAGTCCAACCCTTTTAGACTCTCCGCCATGGCGCATGGTCTAAAAACGCATCATCCGCCGCACACCGCAGGCCTGATGCTTTGCAATATGGACCATCTACAGGGCCCTAAAACTTCCCTGGATTGTTCCTCATTGTCCAGAAACTTCAAAACATGCTTGTCCTGCAAGTTGTTTTCTTGGTTTGTGAAGACAAAAGGACTAGATTTTAACAATAGACCACACAATTTGCTGAATCAGAGTCTTCATTGGACTCTCTCACTGACCCTCAGTGTGACAGACAAGTTCTTATATTGTATTGTTAGTATTTCTGGACATTTTCACCTGCTTGAACTTCCAAGTCTTTCATTCAGAAACATTTCAGCGGAGTTGAAGTAATTTCACTCCGGGATCGAGAAAGTACTTCTGACTCTGACTCTGACTTCTTCTGAGGGATTTCCAAACACTGAATCACAACGATCCACACTTGGAAAAGTAATCTGAACTGTCGACTGAAAAGCTTGTACCTGCTGATCAGTAAGTAAGTATGACAGCATGTGTGTTAACAGGAAGTTTGGCATCAGCGGCAGGCGTGGTTGTCTGTGATCCGGAGATGTTTTTTGTGGTTCCTATCGGCAGCAGAGGAGAGAGAAAGATGGTGCTCCGACACACACACACACACACACACACACACACAGACAAGCTGAGAGAGAGGCTGTTTGGAATGGATATTGTTTTGGGATGATTCCTTTAACCTGCAAGCACTGCATAAAAAGCATTAAAACTGAGTTCAATATGTGTCATTTATCTTGAATGTCTCAACATCCACCTTGAACCCAAGCTGGATACACCCCTCCAGTGGGATCAGGCTAATCCTGATTTTTAGCACTAAACGGTTTTTGATCTGCACTTTAGAGTTTTGAAATACTACAAAGACCATTTGAGCCGGATTCTGAGCAAGATTGGATTACCACATCTGTATCCCACTTCTATGGGATCAGAATAAAATCTCCTGCTTTTGAAATACAGAATTTTAAGATTTAACACTTCAGAATTCTGATCTGGATTAAATCTTTTAAAAAACAGGGCGCAGGACATCAATTAGCAATTCTTTTTCACCACCATTGTCTACTGATAGTAACATATCAGGAACACGTTTAGGTCTGTATGAGGCACCACCCTTAACGTACGCGCTGGTGTCCTTCTATTAACATCTTTGTCACATTTCGGCTGAGGAGGCTCAACCAAAATGGTTCATCGCTGGAGTTAGAGGGTCAATAAGAACCCACCCTCTGTGTCAGAGAGATGCTCAATTCACTTTCATTGCTCATTTTGGAGAAAATATGGAGGAAAATATAGAAAAAAAAAAGAAAATGATTAGCTGAAGAGGAGAATGTCATACATCTCATGAAGCTTGATAAGTAATGTGAATGATGACTCAGCAGAACATTTATGCTCATATGACACAATTGCCTTTTAGACTTGTTTTAGTATCTAGTATTTGATTCATATGTTGTTCCACTACATGAGTGACGCTCAGACGTGGGTATATCAGTTTCAAACACTCAATGATATAAGACATTTAACATTTTCCAAATTCTGATTTCAAATTTTTGGGCCAAATAATCCTTGTGAACATGACTGTAGGAGAAAATAAGCACCAGTACTGTAATCTGAGTTCAGTTTGTTCTGAGTATTTGATAATATTTGCAAGTTCCTGAACACATTTACATTAAAGTAGTCAAAAGTGTAAATTAACGCATTCAAGTTCAGATGAGACGCTCATCGCAGTCGAAGATGAAAACGATGCTGTTTCTGATCTGAACATGATTGCACAAAAATCCCAGACATAGTTGTACAAGAACTCAAACGCGCGCTGCATGTCGATGCCTTTTCACAGGACACGTCATCGGAGACAGCTATCCGATGACCCACTAAGCTGCACACGACACAGAGCTCCAGACAGATGTGATCGTGAAGGCCATTGCTCCTCATTGTCTCCTCTTTCATATGAGCACACGTCTGTGACACACCGCCAACATCTGATGTACTGAAATGTACCTTTCACATGCAGGAGAAAAACACTAGGCAGTATCTGTGTGAAAAGACAGATAAGCCTTCAAATAAAGATTCCATCTTTTATGTCTTCACACACATGGGGATAGATATACACAATGACATATGAGCAACTGCAGATAAAAACACAGTAACGAATAAATGATGGCGTGTTACTGATCATCTATAGACCACAAATAACCCAGAGGGCCAAATGATTGATGTCTGAATAGCATTATGTTGTTGACATGGCAAAGAGAAATTGGTCTTGAACGCCTTACAGTGTGAATTTCCAATGGGTCCTTCCAGCATTTATTTTCCCTTTTACCCACAGAGCCGAGACTAAAACTATTAACAGAGAGAAATGCTGTTGTTTGCCCCCTCTGACCCTGCTAACCCCTGTTTAAGAGCTGGGTTTCCTCTCATCTATCAATGTGTGGCACTCACACTCCAGTTTACAGCACGATTCAACCTGAACCTAGGAGATGCTGTGTAGCCGATTGTATGTGCTTGTGTGTGTGTTTGTCGTTGTGTGCGTTGTAGCATGTGTGGGTCTGCTCACATTGACCAACTCTTTTCAAAACTCCTCCCATGCCGCTTTTCCACTATACGCTCCAGCTCTACTAGGCTCAAATCTACTCGGTTTGGTCAGTTCCTCCTCGATGTGAGTGTCACAGCAACATCTGAGCGAAACTGCTGTGACATAAACACATGAACCATGTAGGACATGGATGAGATGGTGAACTTGCTCCTCAGTTTGTGGCTTTTTGTCACAAAGTAAGAGACGAGAGAAGGAGCAGGACATGATCATTTTGTAGGCACCTCTTATTTCTAAATGAGTATATAAAACTATGACCATGACAGTGCAGTCGGTGCAGTCATGGTTCTTTGGATGGACTCACTGGATTCACTGTGGATGGATTTGCACAATGAACGTGAGACCTGAGACATCTGTAGATCAGTTACAAATCTGTAGATCATATTCAAATCCATGGTCATCTCTGTCATCCAGTGCTGAAACTTCAAAATATTTCCAAGGAGAGTCTGGCACGTTTCAGCACTTGTGGGATCTGTGGTCTCTGTACCCATCGCTTTTCAAGGTGGGAGGGGGGTTGACCTCTCTGTAACCACCACATTTCAAATCAAACAGACGCCTATAGGCTCAGCTTGCTTGGAACCTCGCCGGAGGAAGAACCAAAAAGAGCAGGTACTGGGTTCTATACCGAAGGGAAACGCAAAAACAGTCAGGGCGAGTTGAGTCGAGCTGGTTGAGAGGCACTAGAGGGTCCAACATTCTGTGATGGAGGACCCAAGGAAACTTTCCCAGAGGATGAAGCGGATGCATACACACATTTGCGTTTGCATCCTGCCGAATTGTGGATTATGGATGATTTCTTTGTGTGTGTTCGTTGTTTGTGTTTGTTCGTGAGACTATTGGCCAGAGAGGAGTGTTCCCAGGGAGAGAGTGAGGAGGTATCCGCCGCACACTGCCTGGGGCCCTCTGGAGGAGAGACTAAACAAGACCGTCCCATTGGGATGTGCACACACAGCCCGCGGCTGCAAATGACCTACTACCCACCTCACACACACATAAACCCTTATTTGATGAAACAGAGAGAAAATAAAGTCAATTATAACATGTAGGCTAATACATGTACATTTATAATATTCCACCAAGAGATCAAGTTTTTCTTCTCTCGTTCTCTTGTTTTTCAGCCGTCTGTACTTCCCATTATCCCCCAAGCACTGTGGTGGCAGGAGCTGCCTGCAATTTTCAACATCTTATTCTATGAGCAAACATTTGCACTTGTCATGTTCAGTTGCTGTATCTAAAGTAAACTCTGCTTCATCCAAGGAGCCCCAGTGGCCAATTCAGGTAGTGCAACCCCTTCAGATGAAAGGAGACTCTTTCAACCCGCGGTTTATTGCCACATTTCAACTACACAGTTCCCTGCGACACATTGGATACAGTTCTTCTCAAATAAGAGGTAATGAACGGGACATCTGATTGTGTGAAACTCAACACATCATATGTTAATAGAGGCCAATCATCAGTTATTTGCACCAATTCAACTCAGTTCAATTGAACTTTATTTGCATGGCCCAACATCACAACAAGTCTGTACAATCTGCACCCTCCCAAGGCAGAAAGCTTAGGGAGAACCCCTGAAAGACAGATCCCTCTTTATAGGACGGAAGAGCAATAGGTGTTGAATGTACGGACAATGAATGTACTGAGGTGACAGAAGAGATTCTGCTTCTGAAAGCTGCTAAACAGTGCATGTCCGTCCATGTCTGTCCAATCATCGATGGTGGCTGGAGAAACCCAGGAGATGAGAAGGCAATCCAATAGATCCCAGAGAATCAGTCGTCCTAGGATCAGCACTTGTTCAATACATTGACTGGCTGTTGGCGAGCAGCGAGCTTCTGTTTCTGCTTACCACTGTGCCTCCTTCGAAGTCATCCAGCTGCCTTGGTTTCCCAGGTGCCCAGGAACCACTGGAGCTAGGCTGGCTCGCAGCGGCTAAGTAGGGCTGGCTAGCTACCACAGCTAAACTGTCCTCAATGGTGTGGTGTGGAGCCGAGCCTCTAACTCTCTAGTCCTAGCCTCCAACAAGAGAAGTAAACTACGTTTGATACAGACAATTAAAGCAGTATCACTCAAGCAAGCAGTGGAGTAACTAAACATGCGGCAGTGCAGGAGAGAACAGAGGGAGAAGCCATGTTAGCTGCTAAAGTGGTAGCTTTAGTAAGCAACAGCCCTGCCTACAGCGATAAACCCAAATAGACGAGGGATTTTAGTGAAAGACTCGCAGGAAGAAAAGTGACATATGGGTGGTTAGGCAGGGAATGGTAGTTGATAGATATACAGTGTGGAATAGATGTGATTAAATGTGGAGCAGGGAAGCATAAAACACACAGTAAATTCGAAAACCGGTAGTGTCCCAAAACGTCTTACCGCAACGTCAGCAGCACAGTGTGAACCAAGGAACATCAGAGAATTTGCTGTTTGAGTCTTCCCTTGACATTACACACTCCTGAATTGACCTCCTTTCTTTAAAATGGTTGGTGGTGGTGGGGGGGGGGTTCATACCGGTATATAAAACACAGAGCACACCAGCGTGACACAGACATAACAAATATGACCGTTTACCTGCAATGTGTCCTCAGATTCATTAACTTCCACTCTTGTTCATCAGTGGCTTGTGAAGTATGATTTCTGCCGG
>CAAKHB010005976.1:43513-63379 GCA_901007665.1 Aeoliscus strigatus | reverse complement strand
ATGATTTCTGCCGGGAAACGTGAGAATGTACATATCTTCTTTATACCAACCTCAAACCCCCTGCCACGAGCGACTCAATGAGACTACAATCAATACACTTCCACACACACACACACACACACACACACACACACAGATAGAGGATGATGTACTATTACCTGAAGCACATAACAATCAACTGCATGCTCATACAGTATGCACATACATGCACTCTGCACACATGCACCTTGAAAGACATTTAATATGCAAATAACTTCTGACAACAGGGACAGCATTCCATTGTTCATCTGGACATGGAGGTGTGTGTGTGTGTGTGTGTATGTGAGGAGGGGGGGTATAAAGATAGATAAATAGGTCTCTAGATATCTGTTTTGGACCCCCAGATGATGGGATTTCACATACAGCAGCAGCGGTGTAAGGACAGGGAATACCACCACAAAATAATGTTTTCTCTGCCACTGATCAATTTTTAATTTGGCCCATGCAGCCGAGCCCTTGGCGGGCCGAGCCCCGGTAATTATGGTGGGTTATTGACAGCTGCCTTCCCGCGGGAGGTTATTTAAAAGAGGTTTAACCCCAGAGCAAGTCCAGGCCCCCCACCTGCCTTTGAAGGTGTCAAGTGCATTGATCAGAGCTGCAGGATGTGCTGGGACCTCTCCACCTGGAGGTGTGTATATATATATATACACACACACACACACGCACGTGTGTGTGTGTGGTGGGGGGCTGCTATTACTAGGCCAAGGCAAGGCGGAGCATTTTTTGACCCCTACACACGTGCACCCATACCCACAAACTGTCCTCTGGCTACAGCTGGCTGGATAGAGCGATACCTGTCAGGCCTGTGTAGCCACCTGATCCTCCCAAAGATACATACACTGAACATACAATGTTATCAACCTCACACACAGCTCGCAGGGAGGGGGGACATGGGGAGTTAATGAGAACTGTGGCGAAAGCAAAGAATGGCCAGACGAAGGAGAGAGAAAAGGGATATCCGAGGAGCACACAAGGCCGTGACACAACACAAAGGCCAAGGTGTGAAAACGATGCTGAAGAAGACATCATTCGGCTAAGAAACAGGCATGGGGGCTACATGAGAGAAATTAAAAGAGGTTTCTGTGTTTGACTTTGTCTGCTTGCTTTCAGCCTCCCATTGAAATTCAGGGTACACACAAGCCCCTCTGCTTTTGACACCTCGGAAAACACCACACCCCCTCTTTCTGCCCAGTGCAACGTGAGAGGAGATGCGAGAAGGACGGAGGCGCGGTTTTTGAATTAATAATGTTCAAATTGAAGAAAAGTTATTGTTCTTATCTTCTTACACTTGAAAACATATGGACAAATTATATATTGTGTCAAATACTGACATTACATTGGAATTTACAAAACTGTCAAAAAAGGTATACACACACACACACACACAGACGATCTGCTCAGCTCCGCCTCTGCGCCACTAATTTTATGGTGACATATGGAGGATATTTCCCCTCAGTGAAGGAATGCTCTGCTGGGATGTGAAGACTGTCGTCAGCGGTGCATTCTTGTAATTTGAAGTCTCGCTGTGCTGAAAGATGTTTCGGTGTATTGCTACTGTTGTACTTGAAATTTTCTAATTTGAAACTGACGCTCAGTTCTCGTTCTTCATCTTCATGACATGACGCCATGTTTCTTGCCGTCCATGATGACCACCTGTCCTATTAGGGACTTCTCAGTGGCACTGACACACAGATTTAAAACGTTTGACGTCGTTTATTCATGACGGAAACACTGGCGTCGACAGATGCTCTCCTGATCCCCTCACTGCTTATGTCTGTGGCGTCCATGTGTATTGCATCACACAAAGCGATCATCTAACTCCAACAGCTTTCCATTCACACACACACACACACACACCAGAACTAATGATCTCGCCTTTCAATACTCCCTCCGTCCCTCAATTATTTTGACTAGAACCTCCTGTCCCAGCTCCTTCTACACCCCAGTACGCCGACCCTGCATCTTCTACCGTCTCAGTCTCAGGATGCAGAGCAGTGACAGGGCCAGAAGGTAATGATACAGCTGCCATGATGCAACAAGCAGACCTGTCGACTGTCAGGAATTGAAATCATGAAGGAATAAGCTGTCATTAAGAGGCCCTCTCCCAGTAGTGGAGCTGTCAGTTGCCTGCCTTCTGCCTCCTCTCTCTCTCTCTCTACTCCGGTCTCTCCTCTGCCAGTCCCACCCCATTTGCAGTCACTCCCTTGCCCTCCTCTCGTCTCTCTCTTGCTGCTTCATTCCTCCGTGTATGTCTCTCCTCCTCTCTCCGCTGTCCTCTTTCACCCAATCATCATCCCAGCCTGCTGCTCTCATCTCAGACTTCTCCTTGCCACCTTCTTCCCCCAACTCTCTGAATATTGCTGGAGCCAACTCCTCTCACCTGTCACTTTACTGCGTGACTTTGGGAATAGTATCACTTACACCTGCACACACACCTACACACACACACACACACACACAGAGCACACACTTCCTTTAACCCACTGTGACTGTTCACACTGTGCCAAATCCCACCAGCACCCCTCCTGCCAGATATGATCAGTTCCAGTCGACCATGTATGTTTTCATCATATACATGATGCAAGTTCCACAATGCATCCTCATCATGTAGCCAAAAAAACAAAACAAAACCCAAGCATCGTCATATGTAAGACGGGGGCGTAACGGACGGAGAGTAAGAAGAGGCCTGAACGTTCACTGCAAGAAAATGTTGGAGATGCAGCTGTGGAACACACTTCCTCCAGACATCAGGGAAACAAGGTCATTGTTTTTAAGACACACAAATGTCTTTAAATTATTTTGTAGGAAATTACAAATATAGTTTATAATAGTAACAATGATAATAATAATAACAATAATGATAATAATTCATTTCATACTTCACGAGCTGAACTCCTGGGGAGTCCTCACAGGACCCTCGCACCGCAGGACACATCACCACCAGTCAGCCTTTATGACCAATCACACAATAGTTCTCTGACACCGCAGGGGATGAAGTTGATGTGATGAGAGAGAGAGAACAAATTTGATCATGTGAGGTGTGAAAGGCCTGATGAAGTAGCACATTCAGCAATTCTTCCCACAATCTCCTGACTGGCAGCCATGATCCCATCGGAAGAGAGGAAAGGCTGACGAGAGCTTCAGAGGAACCTGGTTAAGAATATCTGAGCGGGTTCGCACATATACATGCACACTGAGAACACCACTGCTTCCACACATGCTGTCTGTGTGTGCTCATGAGTGCAGCTTCGGCAACCCCCCCTCCGCCCCCCAATATTTCCCCGAATGCACTTCAGTTGACCCTTCGCTGCAGGCTTTGAATTTCCAATCAACTTCCCATGAGTAACTTCACAAGAGTCTGCACCCGAGGCAACAGATTCATGCTACAAAACATTTTAGTATAATGGGGCTCATCTAAACAAAAAAGCATGTCAACAAACAACCCAACAACACACTTAGCAAAACACCAACGCTGTTATGCAACTGCTAACACACAGGATCAGCTGGGTTGAATACCTGATTTACAAAGTGTTTTATATGTGTAAACATGACAAAAGCGGAGTCTACATGACCATGTGACCTGGGTGGTGGAATCAGCTCTTGACTGGAGAAGTCATCCCAGTTAACAAACGATGAGGGAGAGGAATTGTTGTTGTGCAGTTGTTTTTTGTTTGTACAGAAGTTCCGGAAACGGAAAAGCAACTGCAGATGATACTTACAAATGTGATGTGTGTCGTCAGTGAACTGACAGAACAATCCTGTGAAATATTACGTGACATTATGAATATATAATATGTCATAATTATGGTTAGAACATTACATTTTCTACAAGAGGAGATGTTTTATTGTGTTTTGTTTTTCTTTGGCTGTAAATGTGTGTATGTACTTCATTTCAAGCGGGCCTAACTACATCACAGTAACGTGCTGATGCCTCCCGGTGAGGAAAAAGTCCGGCGTCGAATCCTCCTCCTGACCTTTCTGGAAGGATTGCATGTTCTCACCGTGCACATGTGCTCCCTCGCACAACAAACCACACTGGTTACATTAATTGACTAAATCGCCTGTGAGTGTGAATGATGGTCGTCTATCACTACATGTCAGCCTGAGGACTGACTGGCGACCAGAACAAGGTAATTCCCTGCGTTGCTCGACAGCTGCTACGATCGGTTCACAGCAAACCCCCTCGTGGATAGGTGGTAAAGCCAGTGCATGTGTGTGTGTGTTTATACTTCCATGTCGAATGAATGCATGCACCTTCTGCATGTGACTGCCCTACACCCTCCAAAACATTTATACCTCTGCGTCGGTACGTTTGCTTCACTCTGAAGTAGAACATCGGTCACTGGCAGATTTACAGACGCTGGGTTGAGACTTTTCCAGCTGTCTAACATGCATGCTGAGGTTAACTGTACACTCTAAATTGACCGTAGGTGTGAATGTGAGTGTTGACTATTAGTGACAAGTCATGTTTTGAGGATAAATTCATTTCTTGGATTAGATAGAATGAATGAATGAATGAATGAATGAATGAATGAATGAATGAATGAATGAATGAATGAACAATAATATTGGGTGAAAATGAGATGATTGGCGGAGGTCTGCACTCTCCGAGTGTTTTTCTAGTTTTGTTAAGTGATCGAAGTCGTGCCCTTTTCATAAATGTTGGTGGACAGAGTGGAGAGAGTTCCCTCCGGGGTGAATAAAGCCTTTCTGATTCTGATAAGCACGTGGTGCGTGTGGGTTTCCAATCAGTCCAGTCTGCTAATGGGGTGTTCCGTTGAGAGGTACGTCGGGCTAACTGGTGCGTTCCAAAGAAGCAGTTATTCCTCTGTCACTGTGATAACGGCCAGTTGGCAGCTTTTGCCTGCTGGGGTGATTCTACTTTTAATCTCCTGCAACACTTGTGTCTGTACCTGCTGCGCCACCGAGCTATCACCCTCTGCGCTGCCGCTCATGTGACGTCTGTTGACATACAGGCTCGGCTTGTATCCTGCAAACCTGTGAACTGACAAAGTATAACTGAGGTATAACTGCACTTCCTTCACGGTATAGGGGTAATTCCACTGCATTCAATTCAAAGACAAATTTCATGGCGTGACACACTAAACCCTAACAGACGCAGACAGCGAAAATTGACTGAATGTGTGTGCCTGTCTTTCCTGTGGAGCGCACGCCGTACGAGAGCAGAGTGCGGTAAACGCCTGGATGATTTTTTGTCAGGGTGTAAGAACACGATTTCTTGTTTACTATGATGAATGAGCAAGACTCACACACACACATCGTGTTCTCTATATCTCGGCTGTCACTTGCTGGCGCTCTGCAGCAACTGTAATTCAAAGCCAGTCTCCGGGTAGCTGAATCATCCGTTGGCGCACACATGGACACGCAGGCATGCAACACAAAACCTCTCCTGTTGTTGCACACAGCAGGAGAGGGCTTTACACAGCGGTGAAAGTCTTTACGGCATTCAGATTGACGAAACGGAATGGGGGGTGAGTGAGAAAAAGGATCTCCCCTAAGTCAATTTGAACAGCAGGCTGATGAAATTACACAGGTAGTCGTAGCCGGCTGACAAATGAGCACAGCGATGGGGATGAAAATAATAAGACAGGCAGAGCCACCTTTTGCTCACTTACACACAGATGTATACACTTGTTATGATATGGTTGGGAAAGAAAAAAAATCATCTATATTTCATACATCTGCCTCGCTCTCAGCGAGCCATGAATTCACAGTGCTACACGGAAAATAATGCCTCATAAGAATGCATGTTTTTGCACATAGTGATGCTCCTGTCGAAAAATATGCTTCATTTCAAGGACTCTAGTAATAATTCCAGACAGTGTGAATGGCTGTTTGTTGTTATTGGCCTCTGTGATTGTAAGTAGCGGTGGAGTGAGGTGTAATTTCTCATGTGACCCTAGGACAGGTTCTTTTCACTCCACTCTTGCGTAAATTGAACGAATCATCGAAGCTATGAAAGAGAAAACATGGCAACAACAACTTAACGAGAACATATTCCGACCGCCGGTCAAACACAAGAAAGCGGAAAATCCTCACACAGTGCTCCTGACTGGAGCTACTAACGTCAATCACTTCGGGCGTTCCGTCAGGGAGGCAGCACGAGCTCACTGCACGCGCCTAGAATACCTACATATCATACACTTGTTTCGTGATCATTTTCTCAATCAAACTGTGACTTTGTTCGTCTATAAAACCACATAAAATGATGGCAAATCTCTGAATGTCGCCCCCTGAAATGTCTTCTGTCCACAACCCTTTTTGTTCTTCATTTTCTTTTTTTTTTTTATTTGAATAGTAAAACAAAATAACCCTCCGTCCCTGGGTGGGCTCCAACCCCCGACCTTCGGGTTAACAGACAGACCCACTAACCACTGGACCACAGAGATAGTCCACTGCTGCTATTGTGGAGTTCTAGACACAGAAGCGCTAAACTCTAAGAGAAAAGTAAATGGAGAAGCCGATATCTGAATATCTTTGATGTACAAATACAAAAACAGCAGCAACAGCAAACACAAGAGCATCAGATGCTTTTCTCACCGCCCCCTACCTCCATCGCTCTGGTGATGTATGGGATCTGTGTCCCTGAGTCCAGGTCTTGGTTGATGATGAGTCTGCGGGCCCACTGACCAGCCCGGACGACCCCACTCCCCTGGATCAGGACCAGCAGCTTGGACGGGTTGGAGAGGGCTTCGGGGCTCAGGTAGATGAAAGTGCTTGGCTCGTTCCCGGCAGCATCTTCCTGGGAAGATGAATAACAGGAATAAAGTTGTGCGTGAAAACTCGACAAATGACTTTCACACTGAGGTTCATTCATTTACACTCTCACAATGAAATGTGGCTGCTTTGAAGGATTACCTGCTAAGTATGATGAATTATGACAACATTTTAAAAAAGTTGTCATTTTTTTAAGGGGATTTTTTTTAAAAAAAGTGATTAAAACTCAGACTGAAACAAATGCAGACAGAAAGAGAAACTAAGTGGGTGCTTGTGTGTGTGTGTGTGTGTGTGTGTGTGTGTGTGTGTGTGTGTGTGCACTCCATCCACATCCCACGCGTCTTTGCATCCCTCCAAAGTATGCCTGGAAGAATCTCTAAAGAGACAAACGCTGTCCATAAAAGCCATGGGTGGCAGCTGCAAGAACTTAATCCAAGCAGACAAAGAGAGCCGAGTGGGGGAGAAAATCTTAGCCTTTATTCTCCGGTGCTCCCTCATTCCCTTTCCCTATACTTGGCTCCGCTTAATCTTCTTAAAATCTGTGGTCACAAGTTCAATGCAACGCAGGTGGACGGACCCACCGCTAACACACAAATACACACACACACACACACACACACACACACACACACGCCATATAAAGTCAGGCGGGTGGGCAACAGAAAAGCAGAACAGAACCGTTTTCCAGAGGAATAATGATATAAAGACCCGCAGCAGATAAAGCAGTAAAAGTGTACCGGGGCTAATGAAAGGTGCTGAGTCCCTGGTCTGGTGATTTATGAACGTTGTTAGCGTGGCGGCAAACTCTACTGTGCTTCTAACACCGGTGCTGACTAACATCCCGATAAATGCTGCTTGAAAAATGATCCCAATTTTTATAGACAGAGGGGGGGGAAAGTGCAGGGGTGGACGGGTGGAAGGGTGGAGGGGTAAATCAGGGCAGAAAGACACAAACATGCATTCAACAACAAATAAAAAGGATCAAGTGTGTGCTCTGAGCCTGGATGAGCCGGGCAAAGAATAACTCCATGATGGCAGAGTAGAAAGTCCCCTTCAGCGCAAATGAATGCAAAACAGATTAAGCATCAGCATGCAGCACCGCCGAGCCTTTGAAATGACACGTCACAATACAGTTAATTTGTTGAGGAGACACTTTTACACAAAGGATGTGGGCAGAGGAGGCGGCGACAGAAAGAGAGGAAGTAAGAAAGACACTGAGTGAGATAGAGAAAGAATGACAAAGGCTTAGAGGAGAGACGACCGCTCACAATCCCCTTGTCTCTCTCTCTCTCCGTCTTTTTTAAACAGGACACTCAATATCATAATCGCACTATGAAGCCAAAGCGTGTATGTCAATTTTCAATTTTTAATACTCCCTTTTAATCTTCAATGGCATAAATCAAAGAGGAAGAATGCTTCTTTTCAGGGCTGGTACTTACTGGTAGGATTGCTTTGGTCATGTTGCACTTTTTCTCCAAAAGCTCATAAACATACTGAGTGATAATCTGCAGAGAGAGAGAACACACACAATCATTACATTATTACAGTGCTGCCTAATGCAATTAATTTAACTCTGCTGTTGATACAAATCCATACAAAAGTCAATTACGCGTGCACAAGTAAAAACAACCACTGTCAGACTTGCAAACAACTAAAAACTGTTCCAAACCCAGTGTGTGTGTGTGTGTGTGTGTGTGTGTGTGTGTGAATCATGGTGCAGTAGGAGCATGAAGGTTGTAAGTGCCAGGAGAGGAAATCTCCTGTACAGGCAAAGGGCTGATGTAAGTTCTGTTTATCCCTGCAGTCACAGCACTAAAGAACCTTGTATACCGAGTCATTCCCACCTCAGGCCAAGTCTTTCATGGTTCAGTGACATTAACAACTTTCTTATTCCATTTGCCTTTTTTTCCCCTTTCCGTTCTTTCTCCTCTCCACATTTTGCTTGGCTGAGAACCCATAGAAGAGCTTTGTGGGAAAGATTAAGACACTTAATAACAATGGACCACTGGCTCTGATGATGTCTCCAACACAATGAGCAAGAGACAGACAGTGTGTCCTGGACATGTCATGTCGGGGGAGGAATCGCAGTAACAGATGAGCAACCTGCTGCTTTTTGAGACATCGGCCTCATGAGGAAACCAGAGAACTGCTGTGGCGCCACAGCAAGAAACCACATCAGCATCCCAGTAATGCACTGGAGGAAAAGACTGTCTGACCCCAAATATAGACAAGGATCAACCAGTCTGGCATGATTCACGCTACAGAGGACCAGCATGCTTTGCTCTTCTCTGTGACTGAATTCTTCAAGATGTATTTCATATATCCTGTAGTCTTTGTGTAGGCGTACACTTGCTCAATGGTTGCTTGGGCTAAATGCTAATGTGTGTTACAACATGCAGGAGTTTGAGACATGTGATAGACAGTTTGCGTACTGTCTCATGTCACATTCAATAGTTTTATTTGTGCGTTCACTGAGACCCTCAAACGTTTTGTGAACCCCCTGACGTTACTCCATTAGCCCACTGTCAGCTTAGCAGTTCACCTGAGTGCGGCAGTGAAGTGTTGCGTGTGAATCTGATTCGTGATTCGTTCACTGGGAACAAGTCGACTGATACAAATCACTCACTGAAAACTAAACTTACACTGAAAACTAAACATACACTCAAAACTAACCTTACATGAAAGAGTGTTGACAACTTAGCAACTTTGTCGCTATACTTAGTGAGTATTCAGACCCCTAGCGACTAGCTACAAATCTAAAAACAGCTTTTTCTGGTGTTATTGGAGACATTCTGGTGCAAGATGTGTATGATTTGAGTTTATAATACATCAGTTTGCTACCTGAGCTGTTGTTCCAGAGTGGTCCTTGGATGGAAGCAATTTGAGAAACGCTGGTCTATACAACAACCTCTGTCCTGAGACCCTCAACCAGGATGAGGAGAAACTGCCAAAAACCTACCTCCTAACTATGAGCTCTGTCATAAAGGAAAGCCTTACGTCACACGGCCAACAAAAGGTCTGCTAACTTAGAACTTTTAATGCTGTCTACATTTCAGGCAAATGTGTATTGTCATGAATAATCACAATGCTGCTTTGCTCTTTAATGCCCTCAAACAACTCAATGCTAACTTCATTTACTGCTTATGAACAACATGCAAGAATAGCGTCTGCACCAGACACATATTAGCCTTATGACAGCCAATCAAAGGCCAGCAGACGGACAAAATGAGACGATCGATCGACCGCTTGACCCTGTGGAGCTGACAGAGGGAGGGAGGGAGGGGAAAAAGCTAAGGGAGCGAAAACAACCCCACCTCACCTCACCAAATCTGCAACGGCTAATTCACTAAAATGTCAGCCAGACTGATGAAGACTAAAATGATTTCAGGCCTCAGTATGCTAGTGTTTAACGACATCAATAAGCCTCACAGGAAATTCCGTTTGCACGATGTTATTTGTTCAGTGCCTCAGGTGGCCGAGCACCATCTGATTTGGAAAAAAAAGGGAAGAGACAGATTGTGAATGAGAAAAAGTGGAAGGTATGCAAGAGTTTTACCGTGTGAATGTCTTTCCGCTGATGATTATTGGAAATAAGATATGAAAAAATAACGTGCATATAGGCTGTGCGGCTTTAAGTTATAATGTAAACTGCAGCCAGATGACGAAACCCATCGCTGGTCATAGAGGTATTCCAATGGAGCACTGGAAGAAAACGCATATAAACACACACACACACACACACACAGTGTGGTCTCTGTGGACGACGTCTCAGCAGCTGATCAGTACAATAAGAAAAGCCTCTTTGTCACCTAATTACCAACGTGTTATTAGTGCTTTCATGAAACGCCTGCAGGAAGCACCGCTGCAGCGCATTTGCCA
Organism: Aeoliscus strigatus; assembly: GCA_901007665.1. Lineage (NCBI taxonomy): Eukaryota > Metazoa > Chordata > Actinopteri > Syngnathiformes > Centriscidae > Aeoliscus > Aeoliscus strigatus. Next base: position 52,723 of record CAAKHB010005976.1, on the reverse strand, counting down.
AACAATTGTACGACGCACAAAGAGAAACAAAAGGAGGAGGTGAGGGAGAGAACCAAGGTGAGAGAGGGAGGGAAATCAATAGGTTTCATGACAAGCATGCTGACAATGTCAAGTTGTTTTTTTTTTTTTGTTATACTTCTAAGCGGTTTTAGCAGCTGACAGAACGGCCCCGCTGCACCTCACCTCCACCTGTTCGGTTGCAGATAATGGTTGTCGCAAATATTGTGCACATCTCCAATCAGATGCAAGTTGGTGTTGGGTACCTATGTGGGGCGTGAAGAAGGGTATGCTGGTGAATCCCTCTGAAGCACAACAACAGCAGCTAGAAATGCTATGCTAACGTGAAGAACAGTCGTATTGGGACTGTAGAAATTCACGGACAAGAAGAGTTGAGTTCTCTTGTGCGTTTGTTGTGCTGTTCCGATTTACAGCACGTCGCAATGTACCCGCTGTTGTGGAAACAACAGTAGTTTACGTGAGGTTCAAATAACCGAACTCAGACTGTTGTGTCGTTGTGCCTGGAATCTTTGGAAACTGGGGTATTGGTTGTACGTAAGTACGTCATCATGTCAAATATCCATGTAGACTTGTATTATCTTTCTCAGCCATAAAGTATTTCTTGGACTCCACAAACACAGACTGCATGTTGCCCTCTGAGATGATGTGTGTGTCACACAGAGTCAGGAAAAGTGAGCATAATGGGTGAAGATGGGCTTGGCTCAGCTGGGTGACGACGTGTTCCTGAATGGCAGCAACCTCTGTACGTGACTGTGAGAGCATTCATGGGAGAATCAGAGACAGACCCGCGGTGGCTGAGGTCAGCTCGCTGTCGGTGGATTTGTTTGTGCGGAGGAAGCACTGCGGCGATGGAGCAAGACGGGGGGACTAAGGAGGAAGGAAGGGACTTACAGGAGGGCTCCGCAGGAGGAACGCAAGCAGACAAAAGGGGGAAATGTAACGTGAATCCCCAGCAGCAAGAACCGTGTGCCAACTCTGGCAGGGGTGAACAGCTGAGAGAAGACGATGGGTGGACGCGGGAGAGGACGCGGCTTCGATATGAGTGGGTGGGCTGTGACGTCAGCTCCTTTCAAACCGCTGGTCATCTTCATAATCTCCTCATCGCACTCATGCACCCGGCCAAGGTCCTAATGAGGGGCGGCTGATGAGCACTGCAAGTCGATACATTTTTAAACTCCTCACGTCGGGGAGAGATAGACCTCCCACAGCCTACGTGTGCACATGTGAGTTATCGTGTGTGTGTCTACTCCCGCTGATTACAACGGTCATGCCTGGTTTGGCTGAGCGCACCTGGAGCAAAAAGGAAAATGATCCTTCTCAGGCGTAAAAAAAAAAGAAAAACAACATGAGGATGAAGAATGGGAGGACAGAGTCTGGAAAGAATGATGTTATCAGACTCTTCTGACCAATGTTTTATCAGTGGACATTGGTCTTTTACATACACATCAACCAATATTTCAGCTGATGTGATCCAGTACTGTTATGAATGCACACACTTACACTTACGTACTTACAGAAGACAAAATGTGTTTATCAGTTGGGCTCTAGCTATCGGTTTTGTTGTGTTTAGTGATATTACAGAGGGATGTTAAGGATGTGATCATGTTTATCAGGTTTAACCAAAAGTCTGGAAATTTGTTTTTAGTGTGCAGGTCAGTCTGGGCACAAAACGCTGGAGCTCTGGAGTTTGAACAAAATCAGTGAAGACCAATCACATCAGTCTATCTGATTTATAGGCAGATCCTCGGAGCCCTGTACAAAGTCTGTGGGCGGGGCTTAACAGGATGACGGCAATGTACACAACAAAGATGGCTGTGGCTGATGAAGAGTGGTCGGCTTTGGCATCAGCAGTAAACCAGCTTCATTAAACCAACAATAGACTCCACTTCCATGACGGTGCATACTGTCAAACTTCCGCTCTTGTTCAAGACTTTTTCCGTCACTGTGCTTATCTTACATTCACAGAATGAGAGGCCCACTGGGATCAATTCTAGGGTTCTGTCTGAACTGGGATTCGAACCACCGACCCTTCGTGCAAGCCCTTCAACCAAGTAGAGTTGGAACTGTATCACGGAAAAGTGGCATAATACCTGAAAAACCTATCAGTCATACGCACAAATACACAGAAGACAGCTCCACAAAACCTCTCACACAAACCTCTCCCCTCTCTCGTCCAGTGGCCTCTCCAAACGCCACTCAGCCAGAGAAACTTGGGAGCCAGAGGAGGCATCAAAGCTATTTATGTAATGAAAAGGAAAGAGCTGCTCCATGCTGTATCACTGACTACAACCAGGAGAGCGCTCCTTCCCTGGCAGAGAATCCAGGAGAGGAAGGGAAAAGCAAATCCCCCCCAAACAAAGCAACATAACAACAGTGGCAACAACAGTGAAGCACACGTGGAGAAAGAGACAAGGAGAATGAGAGAGGGCATTAGGCAATAGAAAGGATGTTTATTTTAAGTCAGCCCTGTGTACTGACAGAAAGTGGTATTAAAATAGGGCTTATTGTTGTGAATTTGTGATCTGTCAGCCTGTGTGGGAAACAGAGAGAGAGAGAGAGAGAGAGAGAGACTGCCGTTATTCCCATGAGGTCTCTGTCAGTCTGTCTGAGGAAGAGAGGGCTCTCCAGGGGAAGAGAAAGTTCTCCGGCACAGACTGTTTACACTGGTATTCTTCTTTCTCTCTCTGTCTGTTCTCCCCCACACACTGATCAACCTAATAGTATCATAATGACCTCCTCAGGTGTTAACTGAGAAGCCAGCAGAGGGCTAATTCAAAGTAAAGTACTGGATGCCACCGTGGGTGCCGGCGGTAACGACAGATGCCAGCGCTGTAACTACCAGCACGAGCGTCTTTTCTCTGACAAACCCCCCCTCGCCACCACAATTCCCTTTTCTTCACCGAGTCTAATCCACCTCACCCTGCAACCATTTGATTGTGTCTGCTTCCTTCGTGCTCTCGGCAGAAACAGCAGCGTTTAAGTGTTGTGGGAACAGAGATGTGATGGCTGTCGGTGAATCAGGGCAGACAGATGTCATTTATGGTCCTTCTTCAGAGACATCCCATTAGTTCCCCGACAAATCTGCTACTAGTATGAGGTCTCCTAAAGCTAAAGTACAGTATGGAGAACATCTTCATGAGCCCACAAAGGCCTGATGCCACACTTTATTACCGCACCATGACAAAACCCAACAACATTATCATTCATACCTGTATCGCAAAACACATCACTGCTTGTTACACAGAAAAATACATCCACAAATAGTAACAGAGAAGAAAAGTCACAAGTTTTACCCCCAGACACGGTTTTTCCTACTCAAAGATCTACTGGGATAAGCAGGCGGGACCAGCTGATACAGCGAAATATTGCAATATTTTACTGTATCGCAAAATTGTGATATTTCACCCAATATATTACTATATCACTCTTGCCCCCACATTTTTACCAGGAGATTCATTCATTTGTCATCTTCCGCCTTTTCAGGCAATGGGTCGCGGTCGTGCTGGAGCCGATCCCAGCTGTCCCTGGGCGAATTCACTAGGAGATATTGTAAAATATTGTGATATCTTGGTAGTGGGGAGGGGCATTTATGACGTGATGTGAGTACATTTAAATGAATTTGTGTGCAATACTCAACAGTACCGTGACAATGTTGTATCACAATCGTGTCGTGATTATATCGTATCACAGGGTCTGAGGGAAAAGGCCAAATCATTCCATCTGACACTGACTAGAACCTGGATGACATGTTGTTCTATTACTGTTCCATTCAATCGTAAGCTGCTTCTAATCTTTCCCGTCATCCAGGAGGAGCGTTTTGTTCTTTGCCTCTGTGGTTGCTCAAGAACACTTCAGCAGAGTCGTAAACCTCAACCAGCTGGTCGCCACCACGACAACGCCCATCATCCATAATGCGGAAGCAGTGGGTGACAGGAGGAGCATGATAACAGAGACACAACAGAGAGAGTAAGAGACAGACAGGAAGAAAACGAGAGAGAGAGAGAGAGAGAGAGACTTTCTAATTCAGCCATCTGGCTAGCTTTACTTCATTATAATATTTTGGCTGTGTGTGTGTGTGTGTGTGTGTGTGTGTGTGTGTGCGTGTGTACAAATTTACGAGTGTCTTCCATTCCACAGATGCAGGCAGAGCAGAGAAGAATCCTCATTTATTAACAGCTTAATAGAGCTCCATCTGGACGAGACCTTATGTTTGTGTTCGATCAGAGCGATTCATCACCGAATCACAGGAATTACACCACGGCTGACACCGACACCGACTACGGTGACCCTGCTGCACGGAGCGCCGCTGTATTCCAGCTGTGTTATAACGATGTAACGACCGATGAAAAAGAGAAGAGACTGAACAGTGGTGAAAGCCTATTTGGTCTGAGAAAAAAAAGAATCACAGGAGTGAGAGTACTAGAACAATCTGAGAAACAGCATAAATGCAACTTCTAGCTATTAATGAGTATCCATTTCTCACTATCATACAGTGCATCAGGGATATATATGTGTATATATACAACTTAACAGAGCAGACTGGAATAAAATGTCTCAAATATTCAATAATGGACATAGAAGTGTAGAAAAACAAGACATTATCACCTGCTACATCAGAACAATGAATTTATATTTTTGACTATCATACTAGGTATGATTCTATGTCCTACGATGTCCAAAAGGAACCAGTGAATGGGTACGGGTCTGTGGGATTTCCAGTTTTTTTTTTTTTTTCTGTATATATACATTAAGTGTGAGACGTAAAAGAAATAATTCCCTGGTGTTTTTTGAAAAGGTTGTTCCTGTCTTTTTTCCTTTGGCCATCACACCATCTCCCTCACTCTCTCGCTTTCTATCTGTCCCTCCATTCAGACGAGGCTGAAGTGCAAATTGGACATCTGGTGCTGTGATGTGTCTGACAATATAGTCGCCACCCTCCACACACATACACACACAGACCTCTTTACAAAATACAGGACCAGGATATAAAGAGAGCGAAATAAAGAGAGGATGGAGGGAGAGATGGACAGAGGAATGGAGGAGAGAATGGGGCTGGACATTAGAGGCCAATGATGATGCCATTCATTTCTCCCTGCCAGGGGCAAACACACACACACACACTGTCGTCCTTGTGCTTCGTGTCTCGCTCTCAGACCCACTCAGGTCCATAGAGGGACATCAGGTATTTTGTGCTGATGCACTGACTCACACGTGCAAACCTGTTCAACATCTCCCAGCCTTATCCCACCACTCAGAGTCGGCCCCATCTCGAGTTGGCAGATGAAAGTCAACAGTTATTAACGAACAGATTAACTTCAGCACAGATGGTCCTCCTGGTGGATCCAAACAACCTGGGTACAAACTGTATGCTGATGACAGCTGACAGGAAGTCAACGTGTCATCAACCTTAGATCCTGTGTGAACCATAACCCAGTTTACAACATGCTAACGTAAAGAACACATTGGAACTGAGAAAGCTATAAATTGAATAAACTGTTCCCATGCCATGAAATGAAAAGGCCCAAGAAAAGTAATCTTTTTTTTTTTTTTTTTTTGCTTTTGTTTTTAAAATCTAATTAAAATAATGGCGACGCGGCGGAAAAGTGGTTATCACAGGCTCTTGACTCATAGCAAGAAGGTCCCTGGTTGGATCTATCTATGTGGAGTTTACATGCTCTCCCTGTATCTGTGTGGGTTCTCTCCAGGTACTCCAGCTTCCTCCCAACTCCCAAAGCATGCTGAGGTTAATTGGTTACTCTAAATTCCCTGTAGGTGTGAACGTGAGTCGTCACGCTAGTCGTCTGACCTTCATGAGCTGGTGACTCGTCTAAGCTGTACCCTGACGTTGACAGCTGGGATCAGCTCCAACATGACCGCGACCCGTAACCGGAGCAAGTGGGAGAAGATGACTGAAGAATTCAAATTAAAAAACAAGTAATTAAATCAAGAATAAATAATTAAAAAAAACATAATTTGAGAAAAAAAATGTTAGCCAGATTAAAAAATAACTGTCTATTTTTAATTGAATTAATACAAAAAACAATATATTAAAATTAAAAGAAAAAAATGAAATGGTTCTCAGACAAAAGGTGTATGGACCCCTGTCGGTGTGAAGGTACTCGACTGCATGGGTTTCCTCACACCGACCAACTAACTCAGATTTGTCAACAGGTGTTGACACCTGTGTGAATATTCGTCCTGCCTCTTGCCCAACATCATCTGGGATGTGCTCCAGTCCCCCCCCCGCCCCCAACCCCCATCCCCTGCTGAGGATAAGTAGCGGAGAATGGATGAATGTTTTATTTTTGTTTTTATGGATGGTCGTAAGGAGACATGCTGGAGAGGACGGCGACAAACAGCAGTAATTTCAAGCAGATGCGCGCGCGCGCACACACACACACAACGTACAATTCAGCAGTTGTATCTCATGGATTAAATACACTCACTTGCAGCCTGCTTCCATTTAAACCTGTGCGACAGGATGCGATAAAATACAACTGCTCTAACATGCATTGTACTTTTACAGCGTTTGCAACATTTCATTTGTTAACACTGTCAGAAAAGTCATATTTCTACCTGACGTCTATTATTAAGGTTGCAGTGGTTAGTGTGCATTAGTTAGAAATACGGGAAAAACAAAACATTTGTATTTGCAAGGCTGGGTGAGGCAGGTTTGTGCCTTAAAAACATCATCACATGTACAACACTGCGTATTCAGACACGCTTTTCTTCTCCTGCAGAGTACACACACACTCCTTACAATAGCTCGTATCAACACTGTGTGTTCATCTGCTTGCCCACGACCAATTGTTTACAGCCTTTTTAGATGCCAGCAGATAGTGTCTAAGCAGGCAAAGGGGGGGGGGTCTTCACAGAGGGTTGGCTCTCAAAGGAGCTTGTGTATTCCTGCATTAGAAATATTGAAAACACCCAGGTAATCCCACAAACGGGTCTATCAATTTGCTTTGAACTTCAAAGAATGTGCACCACAATTAAAAGCAACATAGCGGGGGAGACAAAGAAAACAGATTACAAAAGAACATTTGTCTCATTATCCTAATGCATATTGCATGCGGTGGTACTGTGAGAGTGAATGAGGGGTGAACGTTAGGATGTATGGTGATGCAAAACTTTCTAAGTGTGTCGGCAATTTGTCGGAAGGATACCGAATCTATGCTGCACACATCTGCACAGGTTCTCCTGTGTGGAAGCCCGTCTCCATCAGTCGGGGGGGTACGGGCTCAGAGGCCCGTCTTTTAGGTGCTTGCTCATGAGTCAGAAATGGTTGATTATCGGACTGTTTATGTCACGTGACTACCCCGGCTCTCGGAGCGTCACCTCTGTGTTTGACGAGAAAATGCCACCGTCCTGGTGAGCGGAACATTATCTTGATGGCACTGAGGCGGCTAAAAAACCCCACTGACTTTCAATTGCAGATAACAGGAAAAACCTAAAGGTGCACTTGGCATCAGGAGTTTGTCAACAAGTAAAGGAAAATCCATGGTGCTGGCTTGGACCGGAATCCACCTAAAGTGGACCCCTGGGGTATAAACAGGGGGTGTACGGTGCTTCGGGTGTACAATTTATAGTTCACAGAAGTTCACGGAGCAGAAATTTGCATGAATATTGTAATTGTAAAATTGTACCGGCAGTGGAATTTCAAAAAAGCCTTTTTTGTCTTTTTTTTTCTGCCAAACCACTTTATAATGAATATAATATGTCTGCATTCATACGTGTGTAGAAGGGATGTTTAAAAACACTCACATCATTGTTATGTCAGCAGGGAATGTACTTACCTCTCCGAGGGCCTCGTAGCGTTTCTGGTTCCAGCGGTGGAGATCCTCCCTGGCGTTGAAGACAAAAGGTTCTCCTGTCTTCACGTGTCTGAGCTGCCCGTCTGACGGAGAGAAGAACACATCCGCAGTGAACATCTCTGGTGTACGTTTGACATCATCATTCAGGGAAATCACAGCCGTTTACACCCGTCTAGGTTTCATTTCATAGAAAACAATCATTGCGCTGTTCCGAACCGCTGCTAATGTCTGTTAGCAAATAATTGCCCTGGTGCGGCTGCGGAGCCCATCGATCCTGTAGCTGACACTGCAACACAATAAAACAGTAACTAGTGTTAAATTTAATTTTGACCTGGATGACTGCAGAATTTGTACGAGCTAAAGCACTGAACAATGCACATACTTAACCCAAACAGCCAGAGGACTCTCATACTTTCTCAATTATTGAACCACCTGCAAAACAAAATACCCATCTGAGATTTATCTATTAGATCTTGCCATGGTATAAGCATGCACGTGTTTTTTTTCCCTCTCCCTCTAAATTGCCACCATTTTCAACCCTCTGTCGATGTGATGAATTCCAGTCCACGGTGTATTATAGCCCGCTTTCACGCTAACTTTTTTTTTTGCAACCTTAATGTAGGTTTGTCATCTTGAAGCACTAAAAAAAACAGGCCAGTGCCCATGAGGTAGAGTGAAAGCGGGGTTACAAGTTACGATCAAGCAGCGCGCACAAAAGCACCTATAAGGAAATCAATTATGCATTCGAGGAGGGGTGAGGATCGAAACACCTCCACCGCCTAAGAGAAGGAAGTTGTAATGAAATCCTACAGTAGGAAGATGTGTGTGTGTGTGTGTGTGTGTGGCGGGGGTGGGGTAGCTAGGCTCCATTGCCTCCCCCAACACATCTCAGAGGAATAAGGTTTTCTCAACTTTTCAGCTCTTTTTCTGTCATAATTAGCATTCTGTTCTCAATTTGGCCGCTTAATTAGGTGTACATAACCTTGGATTTCCAGTAATGGAAAACCGGAGGGCTAGTGAGATGAAGCCATCATCTTCAGTGATTAAGACACCTGCAAACTCATTGTACACAGGCTTGTCTGCATTCACATCATTACATGGTCAAATTAACATTTTTGTTCCACCTGTCTTCGGTGAAGGTAGTCGGGGTGTAGCTATAGAAATGCATACGAGACAGAACGACTGTGAGCAGATAGAGACGGCGCCTCAGGGCCACCGTGACTTTAATAGAAACGCTATCCTTCAAAAACAGGGCTGAGTGGAAAGTGACAAGACGTACAGCTGGGTGTCGGTGAATGTGTGTGTGTGTGTGTGTGTGTGTGTGTGTGTGTGTGTGGTGGGGGGCGGGGGGTGGGGGGGGGGGGGAGAGGGGAGGGGA
>CAAKHB010005976.1:29222-43194 GCA_901007665.1 Aeoliscus strigatus | reverse complement strand
TGTGTGTGTGTGTGTGTGTGTGTGTGTGTGTGTGTGTGTGTGTGTGTGTGTGTGTGTGTGTGTGTGTGTGTGTGTGTGTGTGTGTGTGTGTGTGTGTGTGTGAAGGATGGGAATCCAGAGATAGAAGAGTAGACAAAAAGGTGAAGAAGAGTCGACACATACTTTCTGAATGTGTTCCTCCCTCCATGTGACACGGAGTGAGGGTGGCATGATGGTGTGTGTGTGTGTGTGTGTGTGTGTGTGTGTGTGTGCAGGGGGCGTCTCTGTGTTTCTCTTCTTAGGCACAGCCAGGTTATGCAAATGCTCCGTCAGACGGAGGCCAAGGCTGAGTAGGTTTGTGACAGGCCGTAGAGTACACAACATGTCCCCCCGCTCAGCCAGCCAGAGGAGCTTCTGACAGAGAACAGAGGACTGGGAGAGGCACAGAGGGACGCTACCGGGGAATACTAAGAGCCAGCAGCAGCGGCACCACCCTCCAACTCCTCCTCCTCCCAGTCTGGGTGGACCAAAGTGAGCCAGGTGAACTCTAAAGAGACTCATATCATCACCAGCCTGGCTCCAGCTCAGCTGCTTGATGTCACTGGAAAGTGTCACTCTCACACACACACGAGCTACCAGTAATACCTCTGACCACCATTTTACCCTCAAATGAACTCACAAAACCCCTCAAACTAAGTCTGCTGCCTCAGACGAAAATTTGAATTTGATTACATTTGATTTTGTGAAAACAAACCTTTACTCATGTGAACAAATTGTTTTGGTGTTTGAAACTGTTTTACATGCGTCTGAGCGTCACAAAGCTGTTGGTGTACATGAATAGAATAACAGATATGTGCACAAAACATATACGGTAATAATAAAATGTTCGTCACTGTGTTCAGCAGATGTTCATATTCTGCTGAGTCATGGTTCATGGTTACAAGCTACTGTTTTATTTTTGTGATTTTTTTCTTGGTGAACGATGTGAAAGTGAACTGAGCGTCCTTCTGACTCTAGATGATTCTAGAATGCTCACTGGCTGTGAGAGGTCACCGCCATGTGTTCCAGATGCTTCCCTCTTTCTTAATGGCCCTCTAACTCCGGCTGTGAAACACGGAGGATATTGAAAAATTCCTCAGGCAAAATATAACAGAGATATTAACAGAAACACACTGGTCAAAGCCGGTTGTTCTCCAGTCCCTGATCAGCGCTGCACAGACTCACAGCCAACACTAACGGGATGTGTGTGACCCATCCAATGGTTTGGGTCAGTCAGCGCACACACTTACAGTCATTGAAGGCATACTGGAACTCCTCCAGAGTTTTAGGGAACGTGAAAGGAGGTTCATCCTTCTTCATGAGCTCGTCTAAGTCGATTCTGGACAGTAAATCTGGAGAGAGAGAGAAAGGAGAAGTGTGACTGTTGCTGACGTCTAACTTTGTTGTTGCTGCATTTCGTTGTAGTGGAACAGCAGCCGAGTACAAGTACAGCATGAATGAATAACAGTATAAAATCAAATTATGGACAGAGGATTTCTTCTCATGTTGTCTCTTTTATCGTTGTGTTCTAATGGTGTTTAGTACATTGTATTGTAAACCACGTTGTACTGCATGTCTGTATGAACCATGTTCTGATTATTTTGATAGTATTTAAAGAACTGTGACAGTTCTATGAGGACTGGAAATAACCACAGTGATTTGTTGAGTGGTTTCTATGGAGGAACGGACGTCCAGACAGTAGTTTCAGAGGAGAGCAAGTGGTCAGAGGTTCTATTTATCATTATTTATCATTTATTCATATCTATGTGTTTTGGGAATCACTGTCACGCCAACACTAGGCGGTTTCTCAACCTGTGGCCCGTGGACCCCAACAGGGCCACTGACAAAGTCTGAGGGACCACTATCTACTACTAGTTCCTCTCTCTCGCACACACACACACACACACGGCCATAAAAAAACAACAAAAACAACTGTTATGCAATCTAGTAGTAACTCCTGTGTGTATCGTATGACGAACAGACAGAAAACTAACTTTCTAGTATTTGAATCCAACTGCTGCTTTGACTTTTGGCTCAACCAGGCCTCCGTACTTTACACCAGGGGAGATCGAAATGGTGAATGGCTGCATTTTTACAGTACACTTTACATTGTTATTATTCAGACATTCGCACACTGATGAGGCAGCATCAGGACCAGTTTGTTGTTCATTGTTTTGCTCAAGGACACTTTGACAAGATTCGGACCAGGAACCTTCTGGTTACTGGACAGAACAGATGTGTGGGAAAACAGAGCTGCACTGGATCCACAGAGAGCAGCTGTCCTGTCTGACACAGGAAAAGGAGTCCTGGTCCCTCCGGACAGAAGAGAATCTCGCTACCGTATTCACCTTTGAGCGCAGTGGTCTTCTCTCGGTCCTCCTGACCGACCACCTGGGCCATGATGAGCAGCTGGAGCTCACAGATCCGGTCCCATGTGGGGCCTGGTGAGGAGTTGTTGCTGTTCCACACTGATCCCTGCTCCAGGAGACTGCTGCTGTCACTCATGCAGCAGCAGCAGCAGCAGCAGCCGGATGTTTCTACTCAGCGGAAATGAACGTGGGTGTTCGTGCTTTTGTTTCAAACGTCTCACGCAGCGACCGAAGCACCGAGGTTCCGAGGGGAGCAGCCGCTGGACCGAGCAGACACACGGGCTTTCTGTTGGACTCACACACCGCCGGGAAATGCGTCTGTTCGGCCGCCGCCGCCGCTTCCTTTTGCAAACAGGAAGGAGTCTGAGCGGGGAAGCTTCCGGGTTACCGGGGCAACGGACTGGAGGCAGGATTTAAAGAGACAGTAGCCCTTCTCCTCCTCCTCTTGCTGCTGCTGCCGCATCCAGGTACTGTATGTCTGCATTCACCATTTGATTGAGAATCTTCCTTAAACATAAACTGAATGACCCCTATAAGTGTTCGCCTCAATCAGCCACTGTTCTTCACTGACTGGGATGAGGTGAATCAGGTTGTCGGATTTGTTGCATCGTGAATCACCTGACTTGGAGACTGAAGTTATGTTAAACCTGAAAAGTCAAGCAAATCGTGTGATAATCACCTAGAGTTAGATGACTCAGCTGTTGTATCTGAGATCTTCTTTGTCTTTTTCTTCCTTCTATCCTTAAAACTGGAAGTTTCATTTGCATTGAATAAACCACATGTGATCAAACTGAACCCCACAAATACATAATCCCAGCATCCTGTGTCTTCAGGATAAACATGTCATAAAGGCTATTTCTAAAATGTTTATGTAGCCTCATAATCCACAAACACCTCCTGTATAATAGAACATTCAGTTTATTCTGTGTGAGGACTAATGCTGTCAGCCTTTCTGACAAGTGTCACCTGTCGACAATGGAAACACCAATAAAACCCCAGTGCCTATTCCTGAATAGAGAGGAAATGCGAGATAGACTTAAAAAGCCTTACTAAAAATACAAAAAAACTTTTTTTTTTTTTCTGCACCACAAAAATAAAACGGTTTTGGTATGTTCAGTATACACAGTGTGTTTGTTGTTTAGCCTTTGCTGAAAGACTAGATCAATGATTCAAGGGTTAGTAAAGTAGACAAAGTAGCTTGTCCTCTCTAAGTGATTCGTGTTAAAACACCAGCAGTAGCTTTTGTAACATTTATTAATGTCATTGCTCTCAATATGTGGTCAAAGAGGTAAAAAAAAACACATGTATATGATCAATAATGTAATGTCACATCATTGTAAACTGTCTGATTATAGCATCACTGATCGACCAGATGATACCAAAGTGAGAATATGACTTTATTTTTAATTCTAAACAGATGACACTATATCAGAATCCACTTGGAAAAAGTATAGTTTGCAACTCTTGTGTGTAAAATAAATCTTGCAAAAAAAAATATTCTATTACAGAATCCGACGGCAATCAAAACAACACATACTCTTGCTTCCTGGCAGTAATTTGATTTTTGCTTTCAGGAACCAGTGAAAAGTATGCTGACACCAGTGTCTTTACACTCGCTGCCTCAAAAAAAACTACCTGCGGGGATCACACAGTTCCATCTAGTCCCAGGCAAACAAATCGGTGACTCTCTGTATCCCCGAACTGATTTGTGGGGCTGTGCTCCAAAAAGATGAAATGTGTCTGATACAGCGTGGAGAAGAGTTTGTCGGAGGAGTGCGTGTGAAGCAGCGAGCACCAAGTCCCTCGGTCTTTTTATTGTCTCACCGTTTCTCGTCTTCATGCACACACATAATAAACTTGTACGTGCACACACACACAAACATAAACACAAATACCTTGAGAGCTACAAGTCCATATTACAAGCAAATGTTTACAGCACGATCAAAATTCAAATTGCTTGGACTGTCACTGGGCAGCACTTTGATCGGATGTTTGTGGTCCCCCTTGGGTCTGCTCTGCCGCCGTCTCTTCCACTTCAGTAGGGTCCTGTGGTCCCGCGCAGCAGTGACAAACAAAATACTCCCTCTGAAGTTCCTCTATCATTGCTTTCTCTCCATCTTCCAGCTCAGCACCATCCTGCATCTCCCATCTGCAAAGCACATAAGACAGAGCGTCATTAGCTGTTCCAATATCAACAAGTATTTATTTCCCCATTCGTATCTCACACAGGATAAAAAAAAAAAAAAAGGAATTCACTCCCAGCAACGTGATTTGGATTTAACAGAAAGAGAATGATCAACACACAGTGCCTGCAGCTCTCCCAAACTCTTTCCCCTTCAACTTTCTTACGCCTGCGTATTCTCTTCTTTCGTGCCGTGTGGGTCAGTGTCACGGGCTACGATGGTGTCATTCCTCAATGCTCCAGGGATGTCATGATTATCGTATTTGTCGATTAATAGCACTTATGAAAGTAACGTTGATCGTATCGTTAAGATTTTAATAATCATGAGACACAAGGTGATGTGATTTAAATCAGAGATGTATTAGAAGTATTGGAGCCAACGACGCGGCGGAACGCCGCCTGCATGTCGCCCCGGATGTTGTGATGCCCGACGGATTTCTCGGCTCCAAAATCTGCCGCTGGACGCAAGTAAGGAAAACATCCAGTTCATCCTCTGCACCAATATCAAGGTAATGAATCAATATATAACACAAGAAACAATGAACGTCACCACACGTTCACAGACACACACTTTTTCAAGGCAGGAGAGGGCGAGGGGCCTCTGACTCACATGATCAATAGTGGAGTCGCACATTATTATTTTGTTCAAAAACGCATGCGTGTCAGTGCTTGCAAAGCCTGACCAATGTTTGACCTTAACAATTAGGAATATTCCCTCCATATTTTAAATAATCGTGATAATCGCGATTATTTCCTTGACAATAATCGCACCTGGAAAATGTATGACTGTGTCCTCCCTACACACACAGAACGGAGAGTCTGGAATGTAGGAGACCTTAGAACAGGAAAAGAGGTGAAGGCCTGAAGTGGTCGGTCACTTGTAACAACTTTACACGGTAACTGGTCCTCACGTCACTTTTGCCTTTCAGGGTCATGTCACCGTTCCTACTGTAAGTCTCTCCACCACGTCGTCTAACTCTTTGAGCTGCTGAGTGGGTGTAGGGCCTCAATATAGAGACATCAAGGGGAGTCATGTTGTCTGTAATTCACTTGCAGGATTTCAATGGAATCTCTTGATGAATGACTCTGGTCAATCAAACCCGTACGGGTACGTGGCTGAAGGCTGCAGCCCAGTCGCTACCGAAGAGAATCATATCTGTCTGACTGCAAATGATTGCATTTTCATTGCAATCGCTGTCGCCCCTTTTATCTCACCCATCCTCCCTGACGATTCCTCATTGTATCTTCAAACATGCACCGTGCATGTGCGCTTGAGTGGGCCGAAGGGGTGGAACACGACTATATCATGTACATGTTTCATGCATACAAATAAGCGTCACCCTCTCAGAAACGCAGTATTCAGGGAAAACCCTGGTTGGGTGCCTCCCTTTCACTGTCACATGTTGTAATTACAACCTGTGAAGGGGACAGTGTTTATGCAAATATGTTCGGACCTGGTATTCACGGGACCCAATCACAAGATGACAGCTCGGCATTAGAATGTGTCTCCATGTGCTTTCCTGCTTCATGTACATGATTACACATTACATAACACCATCTAGCTGTGTTTAACCGGAGGCCAGTGGCGACAGTGCTCTGAAGATAAACCTCAGCTCCAAACACTTTCAGCCCGATTCAAGCTTCTGCATCAAATGACCCTACCACCCCAGACCCGATGTGCAGAAAAGTAACTACACGTGATTGGATGGCTTGTTGCGTCGTTCTCAGCTCTCAGAGCTGCACTTCTGTGTTTCAGGAAAATTCAGGGAAATTCACTTTCAGCAGGCGTAAATACATAATAATAATTATAATAAATGTATTTACTGTACATCAAAGGGCCATACAGTCTAATTAAAACAGGAACAAGTATACATTTAAATATGTTCCATTTGTATATATTCAGTTGTACATGTGTATGTTTGTAACTTTTCCTTTCAGTCTTTTTTTACCCACCAATTGCACCTTCGTTTTGCATGCACTTTTGGTCTATTTGCTTTTGTTAGATTTGTATTGTTAGTTTGGTACTACTGACTCAGGGACATACACAATGTAGCTGGGTATAAACGAACAACGAACTGCTATTCTATTCTATTCTATTCTATTCTATTGTTCATTAATCCGGTTAAGGGTCGCGGTCGTTGTGGAGCCGATCCCGTCCGTCAACGGGTGAACGTCAGGGTTCGACCTGGACGAGTCACCAGCTCATCACAGGGCCACATGAAGGACAGACAACCATTCACACTCACATTCACACCTACAGGCAGACTCCACATAGAATTTGCATCTATTGCATTGTAGTTTATTCTAAAGACACACAGGTGGAAAAAAGACATTGCTCAAAGAAAAACCTCGATAACCACGATGAAGACAGACGGATGCGTAAGCATAAACGCTCACTACAACCTAGGGTGCTCGCAATGCAAGTTCGTATTTGCAACTTTTAGAACATTTTTCGTCACAGATCACCTCCCAGAGCATTCACACCTGCTGCACTACAACTCTCCACTGCAAGTCACCAGGGTCCAACAGCACCAGAAGATTATTCTCATGTTCTCTCCATAGAAGTGGGTCTCTAGTGCTTCTCCACCTTTCTGTATTTTGAACAGAGTAGTTTTGACAAGATGATGACTTGGGAAAGACAACTGTATATTACCCTTTAAAAAAAAACAAAAAACATCTCATTTATTAAAATCAGTTCTGCTCACCATTATAAAATCCCAGTAATCCTCTCAGTGACATAACAATACAAATGCCACGCGAGGTGGAAAACGACAAGAGAAAGGAGTGTGAGGGAGGAGAGGAAGCTGCAGGTTTGGGGGCAAATACAGGTGCGAGTGGGAGAGGAAGGAGGACAGGAAGGTACGCTAAAGGTTTTTCAATGTTTAATTTTCAAATAGGATTAAGCAGAATGACATTTAGCTGAAGGTTACAGGCTCAGCATTGTCTTAGCTGATATTGATATGCAGGAGGCGCCCTGCTTGTCACCGGGACAAACACTGTTGATGAATGAGAAGCCTTTCCCCAGGAGGGTGTTAAGTGCAAATTTGAAATGAGACAGAGAGGTAGGGAGGGGCGGAGGGAGAAAGGAAACGGCACACACAGAGGGAGATTGAATTACCACGATCGTCGCCATGTACACCGTCACTAGATAATGCTGAAAAAAAGTGTAAATTGTTCCGTTAACTATGGGTTGTGAAAATGGTTGATCTCATGTTAAAAACAAAACAAACAAACACACACACACACACACACACACACACACACACACACACACAGCTGGTGATTTGCTGCAGGTATCTAATTCCAACAACTGAAACACAACAATGCCTCTTAGAAATGCGTAAGTAGGCTAAAGTTGACAATAACTCCACTTTATCCTCATTTCGGCAAGTTTCCTCCCAGAATTTACATCTTAATAAGAGAGTCTTACCCTTTAATTCTTATGGGTTCTGCTCATTTTTCATGCATTAATACTGGAGCTGCTGACTTGGCTATTCCTCTGAATACAGAATGGGACACACATATTAAGACTCATATATTTACAGGATTGATGCCGTGGGAGATTGTCTCTGAGTGAGAGGAAAGAGCTGGCTCAGATGTATTTCGGTGAGAGCGTCACTGTAAGCTGTCCTAATCATGAGATGATGCAAGCCCAAGACATCTTTTCTGATCCGCAGCTGATAATAAGCGGTGATGTCCAATAAATGAAGTGCCTACGCCTTGTTCAGAGATCCTCAGTCGACTTACGCACACAATCTTACTCTAAAATAGGTGTGTCAAACATACGGCCCACGGGCCAAAAGTGGCCCGCCAGAGGGTCCGATCTGACCCCCGGGGATGAGTTTGCAAAGAGTTCAATAGGAAACATCAAGTGCAGTTTTTCAATAAGCGTAATGCTGAGATCAAGTGAGAGATCAAGTTTGTGTGGTGAATCATTTCTGATCTGGGTTACTACACAAATGTTGGGAAATTTAAAATAATTTGTTGTAATTTTTGTTTCTCTTTCTTTTTAATTTCCTGTTTCACATTCAGACATCTCAGTCAGATGGGGTCACAGTGGATCCAAGGTGTCTGGTACCTATAAATGCCAAAACGGAGTAATTCACACGCTCCAATTAGAACATAAATAGTGACTATTCAGTCACAGCTGTACCATCTCCTCAGCTCATGTCCTGTTGTTGTCACCAGCTTGTGGTAAAGAAACAGTCCCATGCCCCCCCTCTCCTCCCCCATGTCATTATTAACTCTCCCCAGCATCTGTTAGTATGATGTAATTTCTGTCATAGTCTCAATCCATTTTTTATAGTCGGGTACGGATGTACTTTTCCATTGCCTGAGGATACTTCAGGCTGCTGTGACCGTCCTGACCTTCATAACTGCAAAGTCATGTTTTGATTATTATTCTTATTTGAAATTTAAAATAATTTCAAGAGTGTGACTAGTTGTAAATTGAAATACAAGATTTTACAGTTCTAGACACCTGTTACTACATGATTTGTACATTTGTAGATCCGCTGGAAGGTGTATCTGTGTATATGTGTAACTGACAAACTGTGGCATGATATTGCTGAATTCGCACTTAAGTGGTTAATATTGTAAAAAAGGTACTTTATTAACTAGGTTCTTATTTTCACTTAAACTTCACTAAAACGAAAGGAAACGGTGTTGGAGTGGTTGTTGTTTTTAGGTTGTTATGCTCCAAGTATTTTATTTGTTCAGCCCGCTGGAGATCCGGAGATCCAGTTGGATCCAGTGACCCCTGAACCAACATGAGTTTGGCACCTCTGCTCTAAACACAATGTAAATAAAAATGTGGATGCGTAAACTAGGACGTCAAAAAGGCGTGAAGGAAAAACAGACACAACAGAAGACAAAAGTAGTAAGTGTGAAAAAGTCGCTGAGAGACGATGAGAGACAGTGGCCGGTGGTTTCCTCAGCTGTCAGTGAGCTGAGTGGTTTCTCTCAGAGTGTCGGGTGTTTGTGCTGAGCTGGTTGCCCTCCCT
Organism: Aeoliscus strigatus; assembly: GCA_901007665.1. NCBI lineage: Eukaryota > Metazoa > Chordata > Actinopteri > Syngnathiformes > Centriscidae > Aeoliscus > Aeoliscus strigatus. Next base: position 33,622 of record CAAKHB010005976.1, on the reverse strand, counting down.
GCCTGCTCCGCCACTGGGACCGCTGTTTGTTTAAAAGGCTCGCCTGTCAAACAGAGAGCGCCACCGACAGCCAGACACGTGGCTAAATGAGTCTGACAGCAGCCCTAATCAGAGGCTTCGCACATTGCCACAGGGCCTGGAGGATCCATCATAACCCCAGCCTAAATATTTAAAGTGCTAAACTTTCCAAAGGTCAGGCCTTTCCCTGCATGCCAGGGCGACATGTGTCAGAGAAGCAGGGAGAGGGGAAAGCGACCAAGTGAGGGAGAAGATGATTAAATGTCTCCTTGCATTTCCATTTTTGACCTTTGGAGTGAGGCTACGGTTAGCGAGCGGCCTGGTCGTCACAACTTCCAACGTCTCATTGGGGGTTAGAACCTCGGATCAGACTGGGATGAGTTTGACAGTGTTTTTTTTTCATGTAAAAGTAAACCTTTGCTAACACTTTACACCCCAGAGCTCCAAGTGAAACTGACAGGGGCAGTAACTGAGACACTCATTCACCGTCCAAAAGTTCAGAAGAAGCTGACAAGTGAAACAAAACTACAGATGAGCCAACCACTGGATTGTGAAGGTGTGTTGACGATGAAGCAGCCTCTGAGCCCTTTTTTTGTTTTAACCCTTAGAGGTCCATGGACTTGGTCCTGTATTCGATTCCAAATTTACAGTTTTGGACCAAATAGTCTGATTACACATGACTGTAGGAGAAAAAGGAGAATCAGTACATCTGTAAGCAGAAATGCTTACTCCGTGCTTACGCACAACCCTAATCTGAAGGACAGCAGACACACACATCATTTAAGTGTCCTGCAGTGAAGGGAAGGAGACAGACTTGACTCAGAGGTGAACAGCGCTCTGGGACATTCATAGGAACCAGCACGAAACATTGTGCATTGTGTGATTATGGAAGACTACAAATACAAAGAGATGAACAAGATTTATGGTCTTCCACCAGCGTAGCAGTGTTCCGTCCATTCTACCTCATTTCACACTCTTGCACTTGGCCTTTGCTGTTTTTGCCTCTACAGGCAGAACCAATGTGACCGTCTGCTGTGTAGGTGTCTGCAAAGTATGGGCATAATTCACCATGGGACAGAGCAGCAGAGCAGCAGACCTCCCCCCACCCACACCCCAAGGAGTGAGACGGACATTAGTTACATGGCAGACTAAAGGAAGAGACAGTGGTGAATTCACAGACATACATTGTTGTTCGGAAACGGATATTGAACAATAAAATTAAGGTAAATGACAAGTTCACAATTCAGGGCAGGGGATCACCTCTCCGGCTCAATTTCCACTGGAAAGCAAACATCCAATTCAATTTAGCTATGTGCCTGCGCTCGGCCATGAGCCTGAGGGAGATTGTAACTGACAACCATTGGACAGCTGGCTGAATTTGAATATTGACGAGACAGAGACTTGACAGAAGGGATTATGCTCTGCCTTCTGACTTACTAGCCGCTACACTGATCCATTCTATTGTCAGATCAACTCAGTGTCAGATTTACAGTATGTCCACGCGCTCATGCCACTCGGTATTAGACCTTACCTGAGATCTACCGCAAACCCAAACCGTAGTCCTCCCCAAAGATACGAGACAAACTGAATCAGGGACTAAATGTATTTCAGAGTAGACTGTAGTTTTATAATTGTGTATGAAAGCATTGACAACCAACTAAAGGGAACCTTGGCAGGAGTTTGATTGTGTCTTTTGCTTCAAATACTGATGACATCTCTACTTTATGTCAAAAAAATTCTAACAAAGACACAAAGGTCAAAGCCACCAGCTCGTCCCCGGTCTACAGAAAACATCATCCCATCTGGAAGGTCACCGAGAGTGGGTAAGTCATGGAACGCCTGGCTGGACAGCGTCAGTCAGCTCTACGGAGACTGTCGATGAGCACTTCCACGGATCTTTGTCGCAGACTCAAATGCATGCAAACGCTGGCACAAAAAGTCCAAAATATGAAATATGAAGTAAGAAGTCCAACACATCAGAGCCACATCTGCGGATCCAGGTCAGGGTTGAGTAGCTACTGGTGTGTGGAGAAAAAAACAACAGAGGTAATGAGTAATTTAACAGGTTAAAGGAACTCAAAGAAGACACAGAAAGGGCTTTCCAGTTTTAACAGATGAATATGACCAGCAGATAAGTACAGAACAATGAAATATGACCCCTAAGCATCACAGAGACATGTAAGTTACATCTTTATTTTCATTCCTTTTTGTTTCTTGAGCCTTGTGTTTTTGTTACAAAGCCAATGTTCATGGGTGTGGACCAACACTGCCTAATGTTTTTTTTAATTAACCGAGATGGAACAATTGTAAATTTCAATGTCAAATTTCAATGTTACAACCAACAAACACTCTAGAAATGGTTAGTGTATGCCAATTTACCTCGGTTCAATAACATTAATGAACGCATTTCTCGAAAAGAGGTTTGTCATGTTTATTTCTTCATTCACCATTGCATCTCTAGTACTAGTCCTCGTACTCGCTAGAACTACATATTTGCTTTTCCTCAGCATGGAAGACACCAGGGACGTGTTGGCCATGAACGACCTCTTTGAAGTGATGCATGTGCAAAACCTTTAATACCTCTGGGTCCACTGGACCCGAACATGGTGTGTAATATTAATGTGTAGGTGGGTTCATGGTGAAGGGTCAGTGGAATTTGTTCTTTCATATGCTCGTCACAGAAAATGAGCCAAGGCCAATGAGTTTGAGGCCGAAGAAATAATGTGCTCTATTAATTTTCTATTCGAAAACATTGAAAACGGCTCCCACAGACACACACATGCTTCCTTCACTGCACCCTCTGACCTCTGTGATAGGCTGTGATATTACCCAACGTTGGGATTGCGTACCACCACCCTCCAGTGATGATGATGCTGATGGTGGTGGACAGGTGGATGAAGCTGCCACAGAAGCTGCCAATGTATCGACATCATGCAGCGATGCACCCGTTCAAGGAGCGTGTTTGCATTCAGCTGCGTGCAAGAAACCACTCTGGTATTTGAACGGGTATGTACCGACAGCATATTTCAAATCCCTCAGCGAGGTCGTTCCTAGCTCCTCCTCATTCTCTCCAGTCATCCAGGGGAAAGTTTGTGTAAATTTGCGGTGGCTTAATTACTGAATAATTTAGACCATGCTCCAAATTAATGTAGACATTTCCATATTAATGTGTGTGCCTACTGATTCCACATTTATTTGTTCTGCGGACAGGAGGGTGGCAATTATCACAGCATATCATAGCAGTTGTGCCGGTATTTCAGACATCATTAAGCTGCTCGTCCACCGCCGTGCGACTGGGCACATTCCTTAAATAGGCTCGCTATGGTTCTGCGGGTAAGATCCAGCTAAGATGAGGCAGCTTGTTTGTATTTGACAGGAATTTGGAGCAGCTGCTGTTGGTAGATATAATATTACACGCACGCAAACAAGCACAACAGTAAATAAGCGCCAACCACACAGCTAATGTGGTCTGGTCAGTGTAACAGAGCGGATGTCTGGCGATGTGCTTCACGTAGACCGAGTTCTGCTCGTGCCTGTGCGTATTCTCTCCACCTGTATCTCCTGCTTCTCACCTTACTTCTTCCTTCTTTCAGCTGTCGGGCTCTTGTTAGGAGCTCGGCTGAGTAGGCTGACACCTTTTACTTAAACAGCACCCAAGAGGTGGTTGTGACACAGACCCAGTATTGTGTAAGTTCCTTTGGAAGTATGTGTGTGTGTGTGTGTGTGTGGAGCTACTGCAAACCCCATTCCAGCCAGGCCTTTTGTTACGGCAGCCAGCCACTTTGTACGGTGGCCGGGAAGTGCAAGACAAATTTACACTTTTTTACATTTACGTAACTTTTGCAACCGGAAGAAAGTAACTTTTTAAGTAACTTTGGTTTATCCTTATCCAGCTGTTGAGATGTCCCCGGCACGGCTGGTAGTGCTGTCTGGTCTCCGCCTTCCATTTGGTCTGCGCCTTTTAAGCACTCCAAAAACCGACCACACCAACAATAAAACCGTGTTAATCAGTCCAAATGTTCTCCACAAAACAAGCAAAACACTGCTTGCCTGCCGTACATCTTGACCGTGCACTCCCGCTCGACCTTCCCACTTCTACTCGACTTTCCAAGTTACCTAAATGTGAAATGTTTTCTAAATGTAAAACGCCTTCTTAAATGTAAATGTATCTTTCTAAAATGTAAATTTCTCTTGCACTTCCCGGCCACCGTATCTTTGGCATCATTCAGCTGAGCGTATACAAATGTTTTATAAAAGTTAGAAACGGTGAAAAAGCTACAAATAGATTCCTGCCAGTGTCCATTACATGAACATCCACCTGTCTGAAGTGCTGACATCTTTGCTTGTGCAGCTGATCATGATAACCTTCTATCATTTAGATT
>CAAKHB010005976.1:10335-29138 GCA_901007665.1 Aeoliscus strigatus | reverse complement strand
AAAAACAGCAGATGAGACCAGAAGTGAGAATGCCAATGGCTGTTCTTTACCAGATTGTTCAGATCTGTTCAATACAAATGAGGCTGAATGGAAATAGACATACTAAAATTTACTAAGTTAAAATCCACTTATAGAAGCAACAATTGGCCATTTTCCACAGTCACAGTACTCAGTGCTACAGCTGAGTGTGTGAGTGAATTAAAAAGACAGGGAGTCCTTGATAGACTCCCTCTGCACATATTTAACTTTATACAACCCCCTCACACTGAAATAGCAGGTGTGACCTATGACACCCCCAGAGTTTGTTTGCCCAAGACCTACCACACTGCATGTCGACACACAAATCGGCAGCTCAGAGTGCAACACCGCTTCCTCTAACATGCCATAAAATGAATAGAAAAATATTGTGTTGTATTTACATTTTATTCACTAGACTGTGACCAGATTAGTCAGAATCAGCATGTGCTTCAGTTTGTTTGTTGGTTCATATTGAAGTACATTGAAGTTCCTACCAAAGGAACTTGGGGAAGAATTTACTAGAAATAAGTTTAAGACGTGGGCCGCAAAGGAGTTGATACATGGAGGATGTTGCTGGAACACAAACATGTTGCATGTAGGATGGAAACGAGAGCTTACGTCGGACCTTCAAACCCACGTTCACCCGGGCAGTAAGTCCTGTCCAGCTGCAGTGAGAAGGACATCCATAAAGTCATGACTTGTCCTTCAAACAGCCCAAAGGCCTAAATTCGGAGTCACCCACTCTAAGACATTTGTAGACCATCAGAAATTCCTCGCGCTCTCTTGTTGTCCAGCAGCAGATGTCTCCAAGCTTAGCTTACATATTTATCTTCAGCATTTCCTTGGAGTCACAATGTGCCTTCCATTCTGTGATCTCCAGGTCCCCAACTTCCTTCAGAGAACGATAATTAAAGACTCCTTTCACATACCTCCCGACGTGTCGCGCATCCCCACTCGGGTTTACCCCTTTAAACTTTGTCACCAAATGCATAAAATATCACCCATGAATTAATGAACAAAGATTATTCATACAAACAGTCAGGATCTTTCGATTTTCTTGCCCTCCACAGACACTATAGAAGCACAAACACCAAGAATGAGCATTCACTCACACAATTTCCCCACTGAACAGCATACAGAGGGGGAAAAAAATATGTTCCTTGTGATTTCACCTCAGCGTGCTTCCAGGAAATAGCCTATTACTTATTCAGTACCTCCTCTTTGTTATTTGTGCATATATAAACTGTCAAATCTACTAAGGAGCATTGAGGGTTGAGAAACTGCAACTTGCTCTGAGACAAAGGCCTCGCTCTCAGACATTGATCTGGCAAAACTTCAGTTCAAACCCTGCCACATATACCCAGAGCCGCAATGAATAAAATGCATATATTTCAGAATAGTTAACTTTTTTTCCTGGATTTTGCTCGGTTGTGCAGTCGTTTCATTGGTTACGTTTGCAAGTATTGGCAAAGTTCGTGGTGCGAGATCAGGATGTGAAGGAAAATTAAAAAAAAAGAAAAAAGAAAAAAGTCTGTCTCTTTGTCCAGACGTCAAATATCATTTCAGAACTAATTTGACAGGCAATAACAATCTGCTTTGTTTGTCGTAGCTGTGACAGAATGAAACTGCAGTTGCATTAACGTTACACGGCTAAATCCAATTTATCTGGACCTTTTCAATACTTGTTAATGTTTGCAGTGCTTCAAATCTGCTGTTACCTATTTACTTTCAAAGTGTCCTGCTCCACTTTTCCACAATGCTGAAGTAAAAAAACAAAAACTCTGAAGTTAGGCTTGATATACACTACCGTTCAAAAGTTTGGGGTCATCCAGCCAGTTTTGTAGCTTCTCTAATCAACAGTTTTCATGTGTGTTTTCTAATCACCATTCACCTTTGAACATGATTAGCTAACAAAATGTAGCATTAGCACACAGGAGTGATGGTTGGTGGAAAAGGCCTCTGTAGGTGTAGGTAGATATTCCATTAAAATCAGATGTTCACATCTTAGAATAGTCATTTAGCACATGTCTAGACCAGTCTGATTCATTTAACGTCATTGGAAAAAAAAGCTTTTCTTTCAAAAAGGAGGACATTTCTAAGTGACATTTGATATATTATGTGTGTGTGTGTCTATCTATCTATCTATCTATCTATCTATCTATCTCTAAGTTATATAATTGTGTTTATATAATTGTCATCCTATATTTCCTTTTATCATACACACTATCAGTATGTATCCTTTGGATAAAACAACAAAGCCTTTGATAACAAAACACTGCTGCTTGGTTATCATGGCAACATATATAACCAAGGTACTTTTTACATCACAGCCTTTTTACTGAGCAATAGCCAGCTCTGATACATGGAATTTTCCAAACCATTTGTTTCCAAAAACCCAACCACACCTCAACCACAGTACTGACACCTTATAAATTCTAAATGCACTTGGCACGCGCCGACCCCTGATAGGTCTGACAACCAACCTCTCTATTCCATGCACATTTGTAAAGACAACTGTGTCTTCAACAGATGCCAATCTGACTTAGTGAGGAGCTGGAGGGGTCATGATCTGATGTAGAGAAATGAAAACATGTTGGCCCAAGGCCAGCGTTTTTGTCCATTGGATTTTTCTAATCAGACCCAGGTCACTTTCATAGGTAGTTTTAATTGCATTAACATACTGATGTTTTTCAGAGATCTTTCAGTCTGGTCATGTCACATTTCATACTACTTCTACGTCATTGAAGTCAGACATAAGTCATAATTATGAGCTGGAGGAGGTGGCGCTCGACTCTCACTTCAGGGCTGTAGACGGTTCATACAGTCGTACGGCAGTCATATTTAAAACGAAAAATAATTTAAAAAATGATCTCAGCCAAAAAATCTGAATCGACAGATTCAGCAAAACAGGACCCAGGTGACGTGTTTCCATGGCAATGTCATATTGTTTAAAGTAAATAAAATAAAATATAAACAATATATTCTTGTGTATTATTTAGTGTTATTATCATATCAACACATCTATGGCTATAAAATCCTGTTTTCTCCAGTTATTTCATCACAAACTACGTCACATCCGGTAGTGAATTCCGTGGCTGTAGATGGTAAAACTTAAAGTTTTGCTGCATGAGATCATGTGGTTCAACTATTTATTTTGTCAACTAGACCTCAAAACACTTTACTTTTAAAAGTTTTTTTTTGAATATGCCCTGATCAGAGTGGTGACATTGGGGCTTTAACTCACACCATTATGTGCAGGAAGTGTCGTGAAGGTCATGGGGTTAACACAGACGTGTCTAGGCTCCTTTCATAATGACATTAACAACAATGGACCCTGGTGGTGTTCCAGGCCTGCAGCACACCGATTACTCTGTGTAGACATTGATCTCACCTTACAATGTGTGTGTTGCCTGTGTGTGTGTGTGTGTGTGTGTGTGTGAGAGTTCTGTCACTGTGCGTAAGATCAGCCTTCACTCTCATCCCATTTCAAACAGTTCATTTTCTACCATGCTAATGGCGGTTTTAGAGGGTTAAGACGATAAATAAATCCTCGCTGTCGCTTCATTTAATATCAAATGACACTTAATTACAGCTGTGTGTTTTCAAACACTTTGCATAATTCATTGTTCTGTTGCGTACTAATCTGCAGATCCTTATCACACGCGCTCTATTTTACCCCCTCTGTCCTCATAATAAAATTATAATGCTTCCTCTCTCACGTTGTCTTTCTCTCTCTCACTGCAAACAACAGTGTGGCGGAGATAAGGAAGGCGAAGTAAAGATGTTTAAAGTTGTCCCTCACCTTGTAGGAATTTGGTATTGTGTTGTGGAAAACACACACACACACACACACACGCACACACACCTCTGGCAGTGTGGCAGCTCTAACAACCAAAGCACAAACATTGTACACGTCGATGAAGAGAACAATGTAACATCATTTATGAGCCCAAATGAAAATAGATGCATCGAGAAGATCCTTAAGGGTGTGCATATGCTTGAAAGAACCTTTTATGTCAAGGAGCGTCACCTGATTTGCATTCAACGAAGCACATTAGTGATATTAATGCACTGGTGAGGTCGGTCGAGAAGAAGAAGGTGTGAAGGTATTAATTCGCTGCTGGACTAACGGGGGCTGCAATCATCGACGCGAAATGTCAGATCACATCAGTCATTTTCTCGGTATTAAAAGAAAAATACTTAAGAAGATGCCGTTCTGTCTCTGGTGACCTTACCCACAAGTCAGTGGGAACTTCTTGTGGGCCAATAAGGCAGCAGGGAAAATATCTTGAAGTGGTGGTTCTAGGCTCTCTGGTGCCCTGGGCGTCCCAGTCGACCCCCCACCCACCATCACCACCACCTCTTAATGTTAAGTAATGAAAGTCATCATGTGACCTCTCCCAAGCAATTAACATAGTTAATACTGATGAGTGTGTAAACACAGCATGTACAGATTCATATTATTCACATCAAATTAACACACAATCAAGAAAATAATATTTTAGACTCCATTTTCACACACAGTGATGAAGGAATGAATTATATTCTGCCTTTGTGGTATAACTAATCTTACTAATTGTAGCAATGTAGCAATCATAAATTCCCCCGTTCCTGACGTAAGCACCCCCACAGTCTGTCAGTCTGTGACATTTTTCAAAGAGCAGAAACACAAACGTACACCTTACACACCTTACACACACAGACACAGTGCTGGTATTCCCAAAGAACTTACACTATTCCTGTAACGGTATTGACTGGTTATGCATGTTTGTGATCAGAGAATCGTAACACACTTTCTGTCGCAAATTTCAGTTTCACAAAACATACTTCCAAACACCATTACTATTGGGCAAAGTACACTGACGTTGAGGAAATATTTAATATACAACAATGAAGGATCCATACAGACATGCTATTGCTAACACCTCTGTCGATGAGGCTGATCAGAAGGTGTGTGTATCTGACAGGATGTGTGTGTGGTTTTGGCTTTTGCCGTGGCAGCAGCCACTGAACTTTTACCATAACTAGGTAATGGATGAGTGGAGCATGCAGTTGTGCATCCTCTCAGTGGGCCTTCCATCCAGGTTCAGTCGATGGACCAGACAGGCCGGGGCTTAGTATATCACATAGATCCCCTGGGTGGACAGCACAGCCGACAGATACAAGTCAATAGAAGGCTGATGCTTTTGAATATTCACTTTAGCATTCAGTGGCTGCATGTTAATCAGCACAGAAAAATACTCTTTGTCTTTGATGCAGATTCGTCAGGTGAGAAAGAGATTTGTATGGCGGAGGAAGTACAGGCTGTGGGTGACAGGTTGGAGCTGAATTCTCTCGGTTGAGTCACTTAAACCAACACAATCAATGTCAGTCAAGTAAGTCTTGAAGCAGCGCGGCTCAAAGGTAGACCGGCCATCCAGTGATTGGATTGACCCAAAGACAGCATGTGTCTTTGAGGATCGCCGGTCCTGATCAACAGTTTCATGTTTTGTACCTGGGATGGGCAATACCACACTTTTAGGATTCAATAGGTCGCATTTATATCTTAATATAAATAAGTCCAAGAACAGATGTTTATTCTGGAAAGGAATATATTTAAAAATATATAACGGATGTAAAATGTACATTCAATGGTCAATGCAAAGATGATATTCGGTCATTTTCCTCCAGGTGAAACTACTTTATGGGTGTGTATTCATGTCTCGTCACATACTTGAAATAAGCTGAAACCATAGTCTGAAACAAATAAAAGTGATGCTTCACCGCCAAATCTTAGTTGTTAGTTCACATTAATGTGTTTAAGACTATCGATGCCAAATGAGTAGTGTGTGAATATCAAAACATCGGTAGATATTTCTATACATGGTCGATCCACCCATCCCTTATGGCCTCTGAGGGCACCGTGTGTGTGTCGATGACTCAAAGAGCCTTAAGTGTTGGCAAGGTGAAGAATGTACTACATAAATATAGATCCTTTAGCAGTAAAGAAAACACACTCACTGGCCGGTTTACATTGTTATGCTACTACATTGTTTGCTAGAACTGCATTGGACACATGTTTGCTTCGTCTTTTTAGGCAAATACCTACAAAAGTTAGGCTGCTACCCAAAGTTTATCCACTAGATTGACTGTGAGAACAGAGAAGACGATGTCAGACTGGTATTCCATTCATTTATATCATGTTATCTGATTATGTCCGATTTTATCCTGCTGAGAGTAACGATTGGAAGATGGAGAGTAAGCAATAGTAAGTGAACAATCGTACTCAGATAGTGCTGAGGGACCAACTTGTACCAACAAAGAATATCCCTGAATTAGTGATGTTAAAGGAAGGTTCCGCGCTTTCATTGGCACTCACGCTATTATCAATCGCCAGAACTTATGCAGTTGGGTACTTGTTCGATCCAGCTGACTCTCCTGCTAAAGGCTGAGACATTTGTGACTGACTCTACCAATTGTATTTAAAAGCTTATTGTCACTCCAAAAGGTGTTTGAGTGTATGATTCAAGGGGAATGAGACTCAGTTGACTCACTGGAGCGTCACCATCAGAGCTGGTGGTGTTTTCCCAGCTTTTCATTGTCCAGCCTCAACCCCTGGTTCCAGCTGCACCAGCGATGGTGCAATTCTTCATTAGGAAGATCAGAAAAGCCTGTTGACCATGTCTAAAGGCAGCATGTTTCAAACACATAATTGAGTGATTGTACATTTGTCTTCAGAATCAGTCAAACAGGTGGACTTGATGAATTAGCAGTCAGGTGAAATATGACATATTATAAACCTGAGGTGGACAACACACTATAATTACATGATAGTAGATTGCACAGCCTCAGAAAACCATCAATCATATACACTGTGGCCATTGTAAACATATCCCTATGGAGAACCATGAATATATTGCGATTGAGCTTTTGAAATGTCAGGGCATTGGAAACCAAAGGTATTGTGCAGTTACATAATGATTAATGCAAAACTTTGTCTCCGCCTCACTCAGTGTGGCTGTAATATGCAGCCGATGGCCATGGGGGTTCATTAGTGAGAACAGGCTGCTGTTGAAAAGCTCTAGTTTCACCTCTGATCCCAGCTAATGTGATTTGGACCTGAGATCGGTGGTGGAGAGATTAGATGCGAGCTCACCTCAGGGTGGGAACCAGAGAAGGAGACATACATCAATGTTGTTTGCTTTTAAACTCAGATGTCTCCTTACCTCTTTATTTGCTCTGAAGCGTCTGCGAAAAGTATGTAGAAAGCCCTCCTGGTCTAATTTGATTTGCAGGACCGCTGGGGCTGGGCAGGTACTTCCTAATCCACTGCTACATTTTTGGAGTGTTTGATTTGGACTTTCATAATAGATCCATTGGTCTGTTGTGAGCGGAGCTGAGGAGTGTGTCAGCATTCTCCTCTTATTACCTCACGGCTTACCCACGGTGCCCGCACTGCCAGCCGCAACGTCAGACCACTCCTTCTTTCATTTCCTTTTCATTAAGCCTCTGCTCTCTTCTGTCACTTCTTAGCCTTCATCCTTACACACTCTCCACTTGCATCTACTTCTCGTGCCCCCTCCGCCTCCTCCATTATGTCCTTACCTCTTTCCTTTCCCCGATTCCTCTGGCTCCCCCTCTCATTAGGTCATGGTTGTGGTGATTTGTCAGTGTGGCTGTGTTGATTAATAGGCCGATGGAGCCCGTATATTAGGGGGCTGTCAGCAGGGCTCTGGAGTGCCAGGGCCATCCTGCTGAGCTCCGTCACCACCCAGGTGGCCCCATTTGGGCTAAATGAGCTGTGAAGGGTCCGAGCTATGCCCGCCTGCCCCACACTAAGCACAAACACACACATATACAGAGACAGGAAAGCTGCAAACACATGCAGGCACACACACACACACACACACACACACACACACACAGATGCAGGCACGCTCACATACTCAACACCCCTGCTCTCACTGCCACGCACCCCTGCGTTCCCACATGATTTGTCACACTCCATCAATGGACAATAAGTTACTGCCACTCTAGCCTGTCAATGGGCCTTGTCTTCAGCAGACCCCCTCTGTGGTGTCCCGTACCCTGGGGGGGTTAGTGGGAGGGTCGGAGGTAGAAAGAAAGTGAATGCAGGAGATGAGAATGGGGCGAGATGATGTGAAAGAGAGTAAGTGAGACGCAAAAGGGGAAAAAAAAAGTCAGCTGGGGGGGAACAGATGAGGGAAATCATGTTTCTTCTGAGCAGCCCGCATCAGTGAGGACATTCACACTTTGGTGGATGAGATACACACACACACACACACACACAAACTCCCGGAATCTGTGAAGGTCAGATGAATGCGAACCGTAACATCCACCACTGCAGGCTACAACCACTGCCTCGGCTCCTACGCCACCATTACTGCTGGCCGACTAGCCCTCATTATCAACTTACTTCATCAAATGTACTTCATTATCAGCTTATCCTTAGCAGACAGATGGGATGGAGCCTCCGGCAAACGACAGAGTGACTGGTGTAAAGAGATTCCTTTTAAAGTCTCCTCCATGAATGGGTCATAACACATATAGTCTTCTGCTATTAGTTTATCTGTGATTTACACATGATTGGACATCTGGAGGAAGAAAAAAAATGTTATGGTTCGTCAGAAAGTACTGTTCAATGGTACCAATGGCTATGCTTCATCATTACGTCTGAAGTTGATTATAGTCATTATGAAGTCGTTATTTCTGTGGCCGTTGAACAAATGAAAGGCGGATGGATACACTGGCTAAACAGACAGCTGTTACTGAAGATGTAAGTAACAGACAACCCTATCACGCTGGCAATATGGACGACCATGAAATTAAGACCCAACGTATACCAATTAAAATGACAATACGCTTTGTTCGACATGTCAAGTATCAATCTAACACTTGCCAGGCAGCTTTCATATCATAGCTAATAGGCAGTTGGCGGGCCAGGGCTGTTGCCAACTAGTGAACCAAACTATTCATGAGACGGCCCTTGTCATTGTTCTCAGCGGTTGACGTAACAGTAACACACACACACACACACATCAGCCGCATGTGCCCCAATGCAAATGAGCATTAGAGCAGACCTCAAGGAGTGGAGCACGGCCAATAAATCCAGCCGGGGTGAGAAATGTAGCCCTTCCCATGCGTGTCCAACCCCATCTATTTAACCTAATTACACACACCATATCAGGTAATGAAAGTGTGCATGCCATCAATTCTGACATCTCATCCAGGGCACCGCAAGGAATGTCTATTAAGATCTATAAATCCTTGCGGTAGCGATTTTCTCCAGGTGTAAAGCGTGTGAAAAGGGGTCTCTACAGGAAGCTGTGTCTTACCTCTGCAAACGTCGGAGTGTAAAAGAGATTTAAGCGATTATTACTCTCACATACTTGACATGTGTGTAAGTATGTGTGCATGTCCTGTGTCTGTCATGGGGGAGGAGTTGGAAGTCAGGATGCCACACAATGAGATGAACCCACGGATGGAGTTCAGCTGCCCGTATTTTCTTTATGGTCCTACTCCAGAGTGAGGAGTCATAACAACTACACCGCTGATTGAGACAGGAGTGAAACATGCATCCCAGTGCTGGTTTTGGCCAACTGCTTTTCCTAACCAGGTGTTTCATGTCATCTCATGACAGGTCTGACGGTCACGTCAGCGGCTGGCCGGAACGGAGCTGCAGGTACTTTCACTTCCTGACATCACACCTACAGATTGTTCAAAGATAAGAGAAGCAATTTTGCTGCATCCACTCTTTTGGCCACAGGCATCCGGAGATAAATAGAAGCAGTCACAGTGGCTTCACGAGTACTTTCTTAGCTTTTGTGTGCAGCACACCTGAGCTACACCAAACCCCCACCCTCGGATGCAGATCCATGAAAGAGAGAAGGAGGTGGAAAGGTGAAGCAGCACACAAAAGAGAGAGATGAGGGGTGTTACAGACAAATAACTTGTATCACTGTGAGGTGATGAATCCCTTTATGAGAAGTCAGAGTCGTGAACCTCTTCAACTTCTCACCTTTCTGCTTAATTGGAAAACTGAGGATCCTTTATGTGTGAGTGGAAGAATTATTGGAAGCATGACTGATGCTGATCGCACACTGCTGTTAGTCCACTCCTTGGTAGATATGGACAGGGTACAACTGTCTCAAGGGCCGTCACGCGCTTACCGGAAATGACATGAAAATTTTGACATTCTTCTCCTGCTACTTCTTTAAAATGCTCCTGCATTTTGCGAATATATATACACAACACATCAAGCCCCGGACCACACATCTTCAGTTTATTACACACAAGCACCAAACGCACACAACCACGTCAATACTTGAAAATGAACGTGAACGTGTCGCTTTTGTACCTGGTACCTGACCTTTGAACATACTGTCTTTCAACTACATGTAATATCCAAGCATATTAAATACTTTGCAATCACAACTACCAATAAAATATGTTTCTCCCCCATCAAATTCATCACCCACGTGGTCTGCGTTTTCTGCAATTTCCAGCTGCCTGAGAAAAAAAAAAAAAAAAGAAACACCACACCTGGATTTCCACTTCAGGATGTCGTCCATGGAATTTGGCACAAAAGCAAATCCATCAAATGGAAAAAAGAAGCGTGTGGGTGTGCGTGTTTTCTATTAAACGGATTACTCAATCACCAAAACACACTCAATTTGAAAAGGTAGCTCAGAATATATGGTTTAGTAAATTGATTTATGACAGATTCATCTCACATAATGGTAATGCAATGTTGGTTTTTGGGTTTGCGTCTAGCTTTGTGTCACAAACAATTAGTGCTTCACACAGCCGGCTGGAAAAGCTGGTGGATTCGCGTCAGCTGCTGTCAGAACATCGGGTTGTTGTGGCTCCTGTCAGTGTAGCGTGCTGTTAGAATAAGGTTTCCTGGGTAAAGAGACTTTTGTGTGCTTTTGAAAAAACGCCAAACACAGGCACAAACACGTCTGGACAGATTTCCAGACACACGTAAGCGTCATTCATGCACATCCCCTCGACACACAATGGCGGTTAGACGGCAAGTCACTGTTGGTTTGTAAAGATTAAGCTCTTCTTCATTGTTATGTTTGCTTCATTGTGCCTCGAATCTTTCTTGTGCTCTCAGCTTCAAGGCTCCTCTGTTTGTAATTGTCGTCTCAGTCACCTGTTATAAACAACATTTAAAAAAAAAAAAAAAAAAAAAAAAGAGGGGGCAGTAATTGCGCAAGAGTGTGCCACAAATGGCTTTGTAACATTACTGGATGTCTGATTCTTCTACACAGCTCATACACAGGACCCTGAAAATTCCCACAAATGGAAGTTCTGCTTTCATCTGCTATCATCTGGCATAAAAGCTATGTTTGCAATTGAGCTATACAGTACTCTTCGTCGCCTTCCACCTTGGCTGCCTTGTTTCATATGAGTGCACAACCACAATAGCTTGAGTAATGGGTCCAAAATGCCTTTTCCTAGAAGAAAATCACCATTTTTTGTGGGTCATGCACAGGTACCTTTGAGACCTGTACAACTTGCACAGACTACTTCTATTACTAATTCCTCTTCTCCCTGCAGTAATGATTGGGACCACTCTGCAGCACAGCACAGGCCAAATCATTTAGCCCGACTAAGCACAGCGCAATATACACACTGGAGGAAAAACAAAAACAAAGGAGAACAAGAGAGAACACAGGTCAACCGCAGAGTTTTTCCTTGTCTTGCAATGTCAACTTGAAAGAGCCACTTCTCTCTACACGTTGGAGGGATGTTTACCTGCTGCAGAATGAATTAGGGTCCAAAGTTCAACCATTGAAAAAAAAAAGCCAAGTGACAGGGTGGTTAGGGCCTCAAATCCTCTGTATGCTTTTAGTGTCCAACACTTGGACGTGTTTGCTGCATTGCTCTGTAAATAAGGTGTCTACTGTGAGAAAAACTGTGATATTAATGACATGTAACTTGAAAAAAAAGTTACTGTCGTTCAGTGTAAGAAATTCCTGACAAACCTCCTGCCATAAAAGTTTTTATGGACAATTATGCTTTTCTCTTTAAAAGCTGTCTTTAGAACGTTGCCAGCTAATCCCCTACTGCCGTATTATCCTTTGACATTTGACTTTGACTCACGCCTATGGGCGTGAGCGTGTGTGTGTGTGAGGATACATGCATGTTTGGAAGTGTGAGCAGGCTGCAGACAGTGGCCACTGGGAAATCAAGGAGCACTTTGTCATGCATCCTTAAATGTGTGACACTGTGTCTCATGAGATGGCGCCTGATTGGTCTACGAAGCATCAAAGAATGACGGGTGAGTGATGGCCTCGGGGGGGTAGAATGTGCGTGCGAGCTTGATCTTGAGCGTTGTGTGTGTGTGTGTGTGTGTGTGTGAGTGTGAGTGTGTGTCGACGAGGGATGGAGACACAGGACAGCACTGTGACTTGTCTGGGTGGCACCCTGTCAAAGCCAGCTGGCAATGTCGTTTAATGTTGCCATCAGGGAGTCTTACAGCACTCTCGCCTCAGTTTTCAAGACTCACATCATTTTAACCCCAGTGTGAACTTCTTGCTTCTAATACTAGTCGAAAATGAATTATTTAAACCCATCAATTCCTCTTTCCATGTGATGGACCATGTTGGGCCGTACATGTCAGTGTTTAAATTAAAAGGAGCTCGTGTTCGATTTTTACATTCTGCCTTTCATTACTAGAAGGGCACTATGTCCACAATATGTGAAGTTTTTTTTTTTTTTTTACTGCTGGTTTGTAAAGAAGTCCTACAGTGTTATGGGTTCTTTGGTCCCTGTCAAAACACATCACTGTTTTTCTGTGACAATTGCGTAGTTTTCATGTGAACGTACTGACAGATGGACAAGCAAACAAACTCGAGGGGGGGTGTAAAGTCTTTGGCAGTGAAGTAACTTTAAATGACAGCACCTTTAGCTGTGTCCCACCTAGCCAACATTACAAAGGGGGGATTTCTTCACTTCACTGAAGGTGTTGTTATCCTGCCTAAGTAATGCTACTGATGATAACGGCTTCCACCAAAACAATGTTATGATCAACATCGTTATCAGCTATAAAACTAAAAACACTGAACTGACAAACAAACAAAAAGGTTCATTTTCGGCATTTATTTTGTCTGATTTACACTTACACTAATACCACAACAAAAAAAAGCAAGTTATAGTTTTGAATCGGTGAAGTGCTAAATAAAGCAGTAGCTTTATCCTCTTCTGTATAACTGATGAGGGGCTGAACTCCCAAATCAGCAGGGGGCAGGCATAATTAGCCCACATGTCCATTTACTATTTTCTAATAAGCTGTGAGCACACAGTAGACAATAGCCCGTCGTGCACATTTCCTGTATATTTTTGTTGTTGCATTATCATCACAGCAGAAGGTGCGGCGTGGAGTGAGATAGAATGTTCAAGTTGTCTCCCTGGCTTGTTCCTCTAATAGATGTTACCACCTGAGAGGCAACGAGAGCGACAGAGAGGAAGAGTGAGGGAGGAGGAGGATTTACGCTGGCAACGCGTTTTTGCCCAATTAATAGATTGCCAGAGTGTTGCGTATTTTGCATGACAAAGGAGGGTAATATTAAACTGCCATTTGTAATGAAAATGCACTTTGCAAATTAAAAAGTGCAGAAACACAATTTTTCCTACCTCTTTAGGAAATAAACAGTCCTTAACCAATTAAAGCACATTGTAATAATTCTTTGATTTATTGCAGGTTGTTTAACTTTCAAAACTGGGCTAACCTATATTAAGGTCACAATCCATCATGTCTTGCATGGATTGCTGTGCAGTAATGGCTGTTGTATTAGCTGCTTTTGATGATAGTATGAAAGAAGTATTAGCACTTGTCAACAAAACTGCTTACAACATAACATTAGCATGCATGAGCTAGGTCGCCTATTCATTATCTTGGCAGCTCCACACACACAGTAACGGCCTTATAAAACATTTTGCCGAGCCGAGAGCACACGCACACTGTTTGGTTTTGTGATAGAGTGGCAACATGCAAAGGCCGGGGTGTGCTCCGGTTGCAGAGCAAACAGGCATCGGAAAGATGTTCACTGTCTCTGTGATATGAGAGAAGAGGAAGAGAGAGGTGATGGATGAAGAGGGATCACTCTCCACCGCTGTCTTGATTACTACTTTAATGAAGCAGTTTGTGTTTTATAACGCTCCAAAACATGTCCACCAGGGATCCGGCGGGGGAAAGGAGGGGAGGACAGGGGAGACAGGATGCTTGAATACACAGAGGGGGACAGAGAGTGTGGATGTGGAGTTGCGTATGGCAGTTTCGTACAGTTGTCGAGGAGGTACTTGTATTTGTAATGTAAAAAAGAGTCAAGTCGAGTCGGGTCGAGCCGGAACTGTGCCGTGAAAAAGCTTCTGCGGTAACAAGTGAGAGATTTGAAAGGTAGAAAGACTTACGAGGGGGTCAACAGTGAGTTGAAACGGAGAGAAAAAGAAGGAGAAACAAGATGTAAACAGAGAAGAGTTACAGTTGAAGGGCGCGGCGGGGGACCAATGAGTGTGAGAAAGATACAGGGCGGTGTGACATGGTGACATTTGCCTCCACAAATAGGCTCTGTGGCTTCAGCTACGCAGTCTGCGATGCCCCCCTACTGGGAGCCAAGAATGCACTTAGCTCAATAAGACCAAATGAATTGCCCTGTTTTGACTTCAACCATTACACTCCTTTTCCCTGATAGCTGGTGCCGGGCAGAGTGGGTCTTTGTTGGAGCACAGGGATCCCTGCACGTTTCAACGTTCCTGCACCGAGGTCTAATTAGCGTGTTTAATCAGCAGTTGGAGAAAAATGAGGTTCTGAACTGGGCTTTTCAAGATATAACGCAGTACAGCAGATGGCCATTTGACTTCATGTCAGGACACACTGTCTGATCATCGATGGATCCGTAGGTAACAAGTTGTTTACGTCCCAAAAGAAAGAATGTACACGGCCATCAGGAGCCATGCAAACCCACCTCAACTCCCTACAAATACAGCAAAGAGCCCATTTAGAAGCCAGAACAACGAGCCATTTTCAAAGTAACAATTGTGAACCCCCCCTGAAATCCATGTTTCCAGTATCAACCTGCCAAGCAAAGACACTTGGACAGCGGCCCGAGCCGTGAAGCTAAGAAGCTGCCCCTCAAGCATGTTTTCCACATGTACGACACCCCTGAAACACATTACATTTATGGACACATTACCCAAAAAGAATGACGTTATTGATTGAGGCTTGAGGAATATTGTCAAGTTCCTCCACACAGACTCCACAGACTCCCAACACCACAAAAACACGCCGTTATACTCTACAATCCACATTGTGGTCACGCCTGGTGACTATACAGTGGCCACCGAGAACCAGCAGGTGTTGTCACCAAACCAGTGGCATGAACCAGTGGCACTGGGAGGCTTAAGTGACGTTTCACATTCATATCGGCCAAACAATCGTCCATTGTCGTATCGAGGTACGACCGTAAATCAGAGGAATATGTGCAGAAGCTTGCTTAAGTTCCAGCTTGTGCTGGGCACTCGTCAGGTCAATTTCTGGGGACATGAGGGATGGACTTCCTGTTAAGGGTCTCCGTCATCCAGGTCATGGTAACTTGTTGAGTTTAAAAGCTAGTTTCTATTCGCTTGAAGAGGTTTCGAGACTCATCAGGAACTGTCCTGTGCAGGAGTCGTGACTCTTGTAACACGCCGGCGTCCTAGTTAACTTGTGGCATCGGTGGCACTGTGACAGTACAAATCTGGAGGCTCAACCTGTGGTTGACAAATCAGTATCATCACAGCTGTTTAGATGCATCTCAATCAACCTGTGTTACAGATCCTGACAAAAAAACACTCTCTCTCGCCGAAACAGGTGATGTTGGCAGGCTGCAGACAATGACATCTTCAGCTGCTCTGCTGCCCTGCAGGATCTCCATCCTTATTATGACCACTTCACTGTCTGTCCATGCAACATCTATGGCTGGTCTGACTTTCCCAGAGAGACACATGTCTTCTCCAGGCTTCTGTCTTTTTTGGCAGTTTTTCCTCACCATGGTTGAGGGTCAAAGTCCATTGAAGTCATTTGCAAAGTTGGGCTGCACAAATAAAATTGAATGGAATAAAATTGAATTGAACATTTTTGTGTGTCAGTGCAGCACTGAGAACAGAAACGAGTAAAAGAAAGTACCTTGCAGTATATACATTTATTTTTTCCTGGAAATATTTGTTCCTTTAATTTGGACTGTGAGACTTTTTGTATATTTTTGTAAATATTTATCACTTAACTTCTTCTCATAAACATATAAAGCCCCATTGATGCTGAATTACAGCGACGCCATGAGTTTCTTTTTTTTTAATCAATGACAAAAAACTATTCAGTCCTTTATATGTGACATTTGACCTGCAGAAAAGTTACCGTTATGTGTCTAAAACAGCGTCCGTCACTGATCCTTCAGCTCCACGACCGGCTCTGCATGTGTTAATATTCAAGCCTCTTTTTCTCACCTTTCCTCTGCTGATGCGACTCCCTGATGATTATTCATGTGCGTTTAACTCCCAAACAGTCCCTCATTAACTGTGGCACGCTGGGCCATACGTTGGGCCAAATTACGGCACTTTGACATACACAAACCAGCAGGGGGGAGGGAGGGAGGGAGCAGACTCGTCAGGATAAAAGGCTCTGGCTCTCTACTTGGTCCTCTCTAACCACAGATAATGGCGGCCAATGTGTCTTTATGGTTTCAGAGCACTTTCACTTTTGGGGGTGCAGGGATGGGGGTTGGGGCGAAGGAGGATGAAATGGTAAACATTGAAACAAAATTGGAACATCAAAAACATATATGTGTCTCTGTGTTTGTGTGTAAGATCATGCGCAGCAACAAATCCAGTGTCAAATCCAGTCATTTTTATGCAACCTCAGCCAGGCACTAGTATCAGTAAATACTTCAAATGGTGGATTATATAGTCCTATTGGGAATCATTTCTGTATATTCTATAATAAGTAACACAAGAAACACAATTTCCTTTGTGATGAATTAACTTTTATCTGAGTGGTGAGTGAGTTATCTGACGTGACATGTTTTGCAGTGTCGATTTCAGAATGGCTGCATGACGATCATGTCATCATCCTGGCAAACTACTGTGAAATTGACATTCACCTGTTTGTTTGTTTGTATTTCACCAAATCCATGAGGTAAATTGTACAGTTCCCCATGTAGACCTCCTCTGGTAGCTTGCAAGTGATTATATTTTGTGGACAAAATGTAAAGAGTCAAACTGCACAGATGACTCGAAATGAGCTAACAACTGGTTCCAGAGTATATATGTTGGTATGTATCGGGATAAGAAGAATCCTAATGACGTCAGTCTAGAAGTTAGAATAATAAAAAAAACAGTTAAAAAAAATATGGTGGATAGCTTAAAGATTACAGTGGTTTCACTTGCTGCCACTCATAAACATCCGACGTTCGAAAAATAGTGATGGTATTAAAACACTGTGAAAGCCAAATAAAAGATGGGCTGGTCGTCATCTCTTGAAACGACAGAGAAATGATCTCTCACATGTATAGAACCACTGATAAGGGAAGAGGATTCGTCTTTGTTCATACTCCTCTGGCCACCACACATACAAACAGTATAGGTACAAGACATTGGATCCTTTGTGGCGTGATGCAACGACAAACTGACAAAGACAAAATAGACTTCCCAACAACTTCATCTAAAATTTACAAGGTCATAGTTTAGATTTCTCTGTGCAACACAGAGACCGGTACATTCTTCACATTTGGTCAAACAAACATTGCTGGAGTGACGACGAAATTCTTCTATTTGCTGACCAGAGTGTTGCACATATTCCTGACGTGAATGTGAAGAATTTCATGGTGTCGGACACTCGCACTGACATTTTGAAATCAAACAATCACTGGGATATAAACAAAAGCACGTGATAAATTAAAACACTATTTGATTCAGCGTTCAGCTGTAAAACCAGTGCAGACACTGTATCTGCATTTAGATTAGCCACTTCTACTAAGACGTGTGCTATCAGCCGCCTGTGCTTACATATCGTAATAATAACGCAGAGCATGAGAGAACAAGTTTCCAATGACCTCAACCGTCGACCTGACTCGACATAGCCATTACGAATCAGGCTTTATTGAACTGTAGGCTGAAAATCACTCATCATTGCCTCTCCCTGCACGTAGTCGGCCAATCAAATCAAAATGCACCCTAATATGACAGTTGCTATGAGAGTGACCTCGGCATAATGTGAATAACTGCCCTTTATTATGAGGAAGAATTGAGACTAATTCTACAACGCTTGTCACTTCTGACGTTATGGACCTCAAGGTTTTGTGGGGGGTGGTGTGTGTATGTGTGTGAGGGGACCATATGTTCAGTATATGACAGCTAGATCACAGCATATAAGAGTGTACTTCTCATGGGATGGTGATAGACCCAGTGTGTGTGTGTGTGTGTGTGTGTGTGTGTGTGTGTGTGTGTGTCACAGATGTTGCAGGCTGAGGTCTGGTGCAGATGGCCTTGGGCGTTCTTGCCAGTGATCTCCTTCCAGTGAGAGCAGCTCTCTCACAGGCTGCTGCCTGGACTCTGTTTACAGGACAGAACGTGACATGACACACACACACACACACACACACACACACACACACACACACACACACACACACACACTGTGTGACGTTTGTCAGACATCTGTGAGCATTTGGAATGTGCACAACGGAGACGCTGGCCTGATGGAGTGAGAGGAAGTGAAAGCGGTTCGATGGAGGAAGTCGGGC
>CAAKHB010005975.1:48842-62937 GCA_901007665.1 Aeoliscus strigatus | reverse complement strand
AGTCTGCCAGTGGATCCTGACAGCATGGAGCATCGTCAATTTGCCTCCAGATGAAAGTGACGACAACAACAATGAAAACAATCCTGAGATCGATGAAGCAATTGTGAGGCTGTTCTATTCTGACACCAAAGGAGATGACTTCAATGGTTTCAGTATGCAGGAGGAGAAAGATAGAGACCAATGAGTTTCTTGGTAGGCTACTTTTTTGTTATAAGCTGTGTTATATCTTATGTTAAAGAATGAGTAAATTTAATTTGTTTCAGTGTAGACACCTGTGGCTTTTAGACATGGCAGTGGAGAGGGGCAGCTAACTTGGCAAAACCCTCCACGAAATGGCAGTAGAGAACTCAAGAAAGGACCGCAGGGCCAAGATGCTGGTGGGGGCTGCCAGTTACTACCTCGACTTTGGCTGAGTCGGTGGAGACACCCTTGGCCAAAATAATGTGGCCAAGTAATGCAATTTTTCTTGAAAGAATGAGCCCTTCAGCAACTTAGCCTGCAGACCTTCATGTCTGTCATGAGGAAAGGACCACAACGTCATCCAGATACAAGAATGACTGGCATTGCTGATCTCCGAAAACCGTTGCATGAGTCGCTGGAATGCGCTGGGAGCATTACACAACCCAAACAGCATTTCATTCACAAGAATCAAAATGCAGTTTTGGGTTGGTCAGTTGGCCTCTGCCACCAGGTTCTCGTTGAGAACCAGCGGGCTCATGTGAGTGCATCCAGCAGCTGGTTTATGTGTTCTTTTGCCACTTCATATTCCGATGGCGGAATAAGCCGGTAGCGCTGAGGGATGGGGGTGGTGTCAAGAAGTGTGACTTCATGAGTTATCAGATTAGTGTAGCCCAGATCGTCGTAAAAAGAAAAGACAGAGGCAAACATTGAAAGAAGGAGCCGGGCTTCCCACCGCTCTTCAGCTGACAGATTAACGGCATCTATTTGATTTTGCACTGTAGGAGTCACAGCCTGGGATGCCCGGTAAGAAGGAACCTCTGTCACACCAGAAGGTAAGCTCACAACACAAACCTCATGCAAAGTACCAATCTCTGTCCGAGGATAAAACAGCACATCAGAAGTGCCGATATTTACAACAGGTTTGTACAAAATATTTGCTTCAACTTCAACCAATGGGGCCAATCCAAAGGCTCAAATAGCACAAAAGTCCCAGAGGGCTGGGTGGAACAGGTGGCTGGAACTAATCAAACATTGCCATCGAAGATACACAAGCTCTCTTGCCACGCAGCATGACCTTACCGAAGACCTCCGAAGGGGACGTTAGAGTGGCTTGATGGCATCTCTGCAATGCCTGCACCAGAGGCTTTGGTGCATCAGTGACAGTGGGCAGACTGAGCAGTATAGATCCATGTTGCCCAAACAATGTGTTCCCAAGAATGTTCGCAAGATGTTCATCCCCAAAACACCTGGCGCAGGCGGGGGAGGCATCAGCTGGAGGATCCTTGATGACCAGTAGCCCACATCCTGGCGGAGTCCTACCACAAAACTCAACTTCCATCTCCGAATAGCTGTGGAATGGGCAGGCCATTGGCCGCCTGAAGCTGAAGCAATGGCAAGACTCAAATTTCTCTTGGTCCCAAGTCTCAAAGTGTTGCCAGAAGAAACTGTCTCAGATTGTGGACACCACAGAGCCAGTGACCACTAAACAAGGTACTTTAACTCCCCCCATGACCATGTCCATTTGTGGACTGATTAACTTATTTTCTCCACCATCCCTTAGCCCGTCTGACGAGCCAGAAGTTGCTCCCCTCAAATGTTAGCTTTTCAATTCCACATGCGCTAGTTTTCTGAATGCTGAGGGGGTTCACGCCGAGAAGCTGGCCGCGAGGGAGCAGATGCTGCAGGTTGGGGCGGGATATGTCCTCCTCTGCACTCTCTGGTGAAATGCCCTTGCACCACGAACAGATTAAATCTCCCTCTAAATGGTCAAAGAGAGAGCGTTCAATTGAATGTGGACAGGTGGCGAGCCCTCATGCACGCCTGAGCCTCCTCAATCCACTCCTCTAGCCCCATACCACATATACCCCTGAAAACTGGACACTTCCTATCTCAGGCCACAAGGACTAGTCACTCTGGTACAGGAGTGGTAGACGTGGATGGTGCTGGGAGAGGTTCATCAGGAATGGAAGGTGCAGCACTGGGACTAGGCACGGCCACAGCCTGCTCCCACTGCAACCTACCACTCTCCCCCCACAGTTGTGCCATCAAATCCCTCACATCTTTTAGCCCTCCTTCCATTTTTTTTCTTTGCTACAACTATACTATGAACACTGATGCTACAACTTCCAAAACCAAGAAACAATAGACTCACTGCTGGTTCGCCTTACACTGCCGTTCATTAACACTCAGCGACAATATCCGCGAATCCTTCAAAATCACATTTATCATTTTTCACAGATAAAAGAACATACATAAAAACACAATTGTCAGATTTCAACTTAAGTGTTGAAATTCAGTTCAATCATATCAATATACCAAGTTGATCATCTGTATTAGGCGACTATCAAAACCCACGAGTTGCCACGAGGCCGAGCAAGTGGACAAAGGGTATTTGCGGGACGCGCTTCCATTTGGGCGACAATGACAAAAAAAAAGAAAGGCTCCAATGCCATTTCATATCATTTATTAAGGCTAAAACCGAAACAATGAAACCCACAAAAAACACAGTGCAAGCGAGTGAGCAAAGGAGCTAACAGTCAGCGTGTCAGCAGGCCTGAGGGTGGTGCTTTTCAAAGGATCAGATTCAATCCTGACAGTTACCCTGCTCCAGAGCAGGATAGGTTCAGAGTAAATTACCGTGGAGACAGGTCTTGATAAAAAGAAATCCGTCTTTGTGGTAGAGAAAACCTAGGGTTAACCCTGACCTTATCTCGCTAAAACAAAATCTTCTTTGTGGTATAGGCCCCTGTTCATTCCCCCTGAGTGAGAGGAGGAAACCTTCAGGAAGGAGAGCAGGTAGTAAATCTATTTGCCTTGTGTACTGTAATACTGCATATCAATAGTATACAGTATGCTGACAGTATTTGTATTTTGCAGGACTGAAAGAGAACCAAACCATGGAGGAAGAAGAACATGCTTTTTCACAGCTGAACAGGAGACTGAAATTGTGAATATGGTTCATGAGAACAACACTATCACTCTCCAATAGATACATACTAGGATCCTGGCTGACCATGCAACATTCAGCACCGTCCAGGAGGAGGCTTGTGGTGATGTGACTGTTGAGGCCTGTCAGGGCTTCATCCGCCACTTGAGGCGTTTCTTCCAATTCTGCTTGGACAGGGAGAACATAGCCTGTGATGTGGATAAGCCCCTCTGGCCCAATGGGAACTGGAGGCATGTGTGGTACTTTTTCACTATATGTCAGGGGTCGGGGGGTTATAGTACTGTATGTTGAAATAAAACTCTTTTTGGTGCATATTTGTGCTCTTTTTTTGTTTACAAAATGTCTCAGTGTACACCTACGTTTTCATAGTCAAAGGGAGAAATGGCTCATTCTCCAGTAATTGTCATTCATACGGTGTGTTCCGTTTCTAATATTGTGTTTTCAATTTTGCACTGTGAATGATTGGTAGTGTGCACCAAATGCTTAGCTGTGTGTACTGACTGAATGTATGTGTGTGTCATTTGAAAATACGGCTGGGTATACCAAATGAAAACAAACAATTCCATTTTGTGAACAGTTGAAAGAGATTTGATGGCAAAAAGCCACCTTGCAAAGGGGGTGTTCAGGTTTAGCATTTTGTGTGTGAGGTTTTCAGTTTTGTGTGTGCAATTTTGAGAAAACCGTTGTTTTGGGAAACGTGTTAACAATTGGAATAAACTGTGATCTCAACCCAATGTCACATAACATCTCAACATCTCATATCATCTCATAAGTTCCAGAAGACTTACTCAGACATCACACTCCAGAGAGCTTGCCACCCTCTCAATGCCCTTTTTTATCTGTCATGATGTCACTGATGTTCTTTTTTTGTTGTATTGTTTTTGTATTTTCTGACCCATTCTTCACTCAACATACCAACCAGGTTACTGCATCATACCAACACTTTACTGAGACACTCATATCACACACATATACCGAACATTTTCCTTACCTTACAGGGGCCTCCTGTCGTAATGGCCAACCACTCAACAAAAATAGCCACAGTTATTACATGTCAGCTGACAGTCAGCCCCTCTGACACTAAGCTTATTCATCGGAATGTAATCATGACTGTGTTTCCAACAGCTGTAAGATGTCTAGATTTATAACCTGCTCCAAATGTGTGCTATCAGGCATTTCAGAGATTATTTGATGCCATGTGACATTAAGATGGAGTGGAAGACTAGTGGAATAGTGAGGTTACAGGGAGCAGAGGTGGTGAAGGTGCAGGAGTTTAAGTAAGTTTAAGTACTTAGGATCAACAGTGCAGAGTAGTGGAGACTGTGGAAGAGAAGTGAAGAATAGGGTGCAGGCAGGGTGGAACAGCTGGAGAAAAGTGTCAGGAGTGATTTGTGATAGAAGAGTCTCAGCTAAGGTGAAGGGAAAGGTTTACAGGACTGTGGTTAGACCAGCTATGATGTATGGTTTAGAGACACTAGCGATAGGCAGAAGACAGGAGGCAGAGCTGGAGGTGGCAGAGTTAAAGATGCTGAGATTCTCTTTAGGAGTGACCAGGATGGACAGGATTAGGAATGAGGTCATCAGAGGGACAACACAGACAGGAAGGTTAGGAGAAAAAGATAGAGAGGCTAGATTGAGATGGTTTGGACATGTGCAGAGGAGGGACAGTGGATACATTGGTAGGAGAATGTTAGAGATGGAGTTGGAGGTAGGAGACAGAGAGGAAGACCAGAGAGGAGGTTTATAGATGCAGTGAGGGAGGACATGGAGGTAGTTGGAGTCAGAGTAGAGGATACAGAGAACAGGGAAAGATGGAAATTGATGATTCACTGTGGCAACCCCTGAAGAGGGACAAGCTGAAAGGAGAAGAAGAAGAAGAAGATAGAATATAACAAAGTAAAAATGAAATCACGGGCTATGTTGTCCCTGTCCAAGCAGCGTTGGAAGAAACGCCTCAAGTGGTCTCAACACTCACATCCACACAAACCTCTTCCATGGCCTGAAGCAGTGGGACTCAAGCCTGTGGGTTTCGTTCATATACCTTCCACCTCCACACTGAAAAAAAAAAATCCTCAATGTGATTCAGGAAAGGAGAATAAGGTGGAAAGTACAGAATGGAAAAATGTGGGTGGTCCTGGAACCACCAGCCCGGTGGAAGCTCACATTGTCATCTGGGACAGATGACCATAGCAGCAACATCCACACAGGCTGGGGACCTCAACAATGGCTCACTGGCCAATGACATTTCTGGCCGGCACCGCCTTCTCGCCAGGTTGAATCCAACTTCATCATGGAAGATGTACTCATATGAGTGATCGGCTGTGTCAATGCTCCTGGATCCTCTGAAACAGAAAGCATGAGAATGCAAGTTTCAGTATGGACATGGAGAGACACAGTGGGTGACAGTGAGACACTGTACTGTCCTGCAAAATACAAATACTGTGAGCACACTGTATACTATTGGTTGCGGCCAGAATTTCATTAGAGATGTTCTTCTTCTTCTTCTTTCTCCTCCTCCTTGTCCTCCTTCTACTCCTCTACTTCCTCTTCATCCTCTTTTTTGTGCTTCACTTCGTCCTCCTTCTTGTCCTCATCCTCCTCCTCTCACTTTTACCCATCTTCTACTCTGGTTGTCTATCTCTTCCAGATTTTCTGTTGTTCACCAAACAAAACAGAGCACTCTAATCATTCAGATCTGTTGAGCATTTTGCAATCAGGTCTGCAGCATAAAGGTACGTTTATGGTACTGCCTCAAGTCCAACACTACCACCATAATATCGTCTGCATACGTATGGAGAGAGTGTGCAACCCTGGTGGCTTCCTTGTGAAAAGACTAAAAGAGCAACTGCTCTCAGTTTGCAATATTTTATCCACTGAAAAAGTCCTTTCCATAACCCAATTTTGACATGACCAGGATCAGGAAACCCCATTCTACGCTCTCGAAAGCCTGTTCAGCATTCAGTCATAGGGCCACTACTAAGGTTGGACATAATACAATTATGCTCGGTTAATGGTGTTGGACACAAGTGTAGTACTGGTGTAGTACTATAAGTATTACTAAAAACTGTTTTTGATGTGAAAAAATATAATCAGTTCTTGAGAAAGTTTAATGAAAAGCAGAATAAAAGGAAAACTCTCCAAATAGAGGGGTTCATCACACGCCAAAGGTCCACTAGTCCATAATCTGTAGCTAATTTTAATAATGCTCTAGAAGAGGACAACTCTTGCTCCCTGATCTCTGTGACCCCTGTTTGGGGTCATGCACCCTTACTGCATTAAAATCAGCTCTTATTAAAATCTTTCTTTACATTTTTAGCACTTCTTCTTACATTTGGTTGTGCAATACATAAGTCTGCAGTGAACCTTGTCCACTTCTGGAGGGTTTGTCCTTGCTTCAATCAGCAATCTTTCCTGGGTGTAGGCGATGTGTTTTCCCACTATATGGTGGATGTCCCAGGCAATGGTCCCTAATCAGCTCCAGCAGTGCAGATGCAAAGGAAGGGAACCATAATGGGATATTCTCCACAACGTAGGCAAGAACATTTTGATGTATTTTAAATCTATATAATGTTGGGGACGGTCTCTTTAAATTTGGATCTCAACTGTGAGTGTGAACTGTGTCTATGCCAACAGCATATGACAGTGCTGATAGTGTTTTAGGGCACTGAATTAATTGTTCATACTTTAATCCCATTCTTCTGACCAGGGCGAACTGTCATTGCATGTTTTGCAGCCATTGTAAATGCTTGCCAAATATCATGTTGTCTCCTGTTATAATAACCACAATTGCGGCTGGGTGATACAGCAAAGAGAGTCCAAGGCAGGTTCAAGGTGTCCCAGATGAGGTCATTTATTCTCCATGTTGGCCACAGAGGACAATCAGCAAACACAGATATTTAAAAGGGTGGCTATATATAGTGTGCCAGCCGATTATTCAGGAAAGTTTCAACTATTTGGGTCTACTGCCTACCAACGTGAATAACTCATCACTTTTTAAAAATTGATATTATTTATATAAATACCATCAACCCCATCTACACCAATTTACAATAACTCGAAGTGAATCAGATGTCATATATATATGCACTGCTCAAAAAAAATAGAGGAACACTTCAAAAACACATCAGATCTAAACGGGGAAAAATGATCTTGAATATCTTTCCTGATAAAAAGTAGGTGATGTATTAGTGACAAAATGATGCCACATAATTTGATTAAAATTGATTTAAAATTGATCAACCTATAGAGGGGGGAAATCAAAGACACCCAAAAAATGAAAGTGGACCAGTCTGCTGCATTGTTTTTTCATTTTGCCAAAATGTCATTGTAGCAACTCAAAATGATTCTCAGTTTGTGTGGCCCCCACATGCTTGTACGCTGTTATGGGTTGTCTGTTTTGGTTTGGTGTCTGTGTTGTTTTTGTTCTTGTTGCCATGTCTTCCTCCTCCCTCTGGTTGGCAGTGGAGGTGCGGCCAGGCTGATTGGGAGCAATCAGCGCACCTGATTCTCATCGGCGCGCTGATTGCTCCTGCTCTTAAGCCGTGCTTTGGCTGCACTCCACTGCCAGATTGTTTGTGCTTTCATGCCTTACTCTCCCGCCATTTGTTACTCTCGTCCGTCGCTTCCCGTTTGCTCTCTCGCTCTCGTTTCGTCGTGTTTACCGGGTTCCGCCTTAGTGCGCGCTTTTGGTTTGATTCGGTCTGTGTTTCTCCCTCCAGTTTTTGTGGGGCGCTTTTTGTTCTCTTCGCGTTTCGTGTTTTCGCCCCTTGCGGTTGTTTTCTGTTTGTTTCTGTCTCTCGTTTGTGTCCTGCCCGCTCGCCACGGTGCAGTGCTTCTTTAGTTTACGGCTGATTTTCTGTTTGTGTTCGCATCATCATTGCTGTGCTACCTGGTTGCGCAATACACTGCCTGTGGCTCACTAACCTGATTCTCTGTGTGCTGTGCCTGCATTTTTGGAACCGTCCTCAAAACCCCAGGCAGACACCCGCTAACATACTGGGGCATGCTCCTAATGAGACGACGAATGGTGTCCTGTACAAAGATGCCACGGCAAGGGGGAGCCAGGACGGCGGGTCAGCATGGGGGTGGTTTCACTATCACCCCCAAACATTGAGATTGATGTCATTCGGACTGGATAAATGTGGGCGGATGATATCTAGAAGAGGAAAGGTGATCACAACTGAGGGGGTCGACCTACCTGAGGGGAACATCACAGATGTGCAGGAAAGCTACAAATACCTGGGGATCCCACAGGCAAATGGCAATCATGACATAGTGGTGGTGGATAAACACCGGGAGACAGTAGTGGTGATAGATGTAGCAATCCCCAGTGATAGCAACATCAGAAAGAAGGAACACAAGAAGCTTGAGAAATACCAAGGGCTGAAAGAGGAGATCGAGACAATGTGGGGTGTGACGGCAACAGTGGTACCAGTGGTGATTGGGACACTAGGGGCAGTGACCCCCAAGCTGGGAGAATGGCTCCAGCAGATACCAAGAAAAAATATTAGAGATGTCTGTCCAAAAGAGCACAATGCTTGGAAAAGCTAAGATTCTGCGCAGAACCCTCAGGCTCCCAGGCCTCTGGTAGAGGACCTGAGTCAGAAAGGAGACACCACCCAGGTGGGCGAGAGGAAGATTTTTTTATACTGTATGTATATACATAAACTATACAAAACACATACACACATCTATCTCACACTTGGTTGCCCCCGGAACTATAAAACAGGTGCCCATTGTCTTGGGAAGCCTTTTGCCTACACACTCTGAAGACACACATCAAACAATACATTCTCAATTTGGCTCATGATTTACTCACTTAACACATAATTTAACCTGCACATTGTAATCGTATGTCCCTCTCTTCTAGGTGGAACTGACCCACACAGCCCCACCAACAAACCCAATCCCACAGGAAGGACAAATAACATGGCGATAAATACTCAATAAGTTACTTATCCATTCAAAATGTGCAAAACGCAATGTGTTAAGATGTATTGTGCAAATGTTCAATGTGTTCCTCTCAAAGTGCCTGTGCAGGTATTAAAGTGTACTCCAAAGTTCATTGTGCCATATGTGAAAAGCCAGGTGACGACATGCTCTTCGTCAAATCTCCCCAGCTGAAGCAGTTTGCCTTTATGTTTGCTGAAGCTTCAGGCTTTGGAATGTTGCATGTCAACAAGGTAAACACTGAAAGGAGCATGATGCAGCATGTTGCCTCATGCTGCAGCAAAAAGGTTGAGCTGGGATCAACTGTCAAGAGCCCTGAGAAGTATTGCCCGACTGCTTCAACATAGTCTCATTGGAGTGAATGCTCTTTGTGACGCAGTTGTACAGTACGGCCTATCGCACAGCAGAATGGTGGCTTGTGTTCAACCTTGGTCTCAATGTCACTCACAAGCCTCGTGTCTCTCAACAACCCTACACCCACCCCATGTTCCTCCACCCCACCACAGCACTACATCCACCCCCACTCCCTCCCTCAGATGGTGCGTTCGAGCTCCTCAGCAGGGGGCTGCACTTCCAGATATATGTGGGGGTGGTGTGTTTGAGCATAGGCATGTGTGTGTGTATGGGAGAGAATGTGTATGTGTGTAGCCTTCCGGCACCTCATAGGATCTGCTAATGTGATAATTGAGTATTCCAAGTTCTGCCTGCAACTGTGTCACCACAACATATACCAGTACTCGCACAGCACATTTCAGAAGCTCATTTCCAGAAACTCTTTTCTTGATTACTTCATTAGTGACAACGCACAGATAAAGGAGCAATTTATTTTTAATTTGATTTTCTTCATTTAAATGTTGCATCTGATACCTCAGATATACACATTGTTTTATTTTATGGAAGATCCACTCATGTGTTAACATGTATTGATATTTTGAAGTTTCCCTGAAAAAAATTCAGTTTAGAAAACTGCATAATGTAATTGCTATTCATTAGTGTGTACTCTTATTTGTGTTGATTTGAAATAATAAGTAAAATGAGTTTCATGAAATGTGCTGCTGAAACGTAATGCTTTCTTCCTCAGGTGTCAAAGGATTTCCTCAGGAACACACATTTGAAAGATGGTTCTAGAATATCTGTACAGGAGCCACCTGTGCATGTAGGGACCCATGAACAGCATCCAGAGACCAGCACTGGTCCCCTGCCTGCAATGAGCAGTGCTAAAGTAAAGGGGTGATCTATTCAGAAGCCAGTAGGTCATTTCTGTATTCTAAAGCTCCAGGCGAATGCATCACGCACCAAACCAGAAAGTGGTTCAGTATTGATCACTTTTTTGTACACTCACCAACTTTATGCACACACCATGTCAGAGAAATCAATGGGCAGAAAAAATTACACTGGCTGTGAACCAAGTAATTCCTTTAGTGTTTGTGTGAGCACAGACTAAGCAACAAGAGAAGAAAGTTTGAAAGTCTATAAAGTTCTGTGTTGCTGTTTTTTAACAACTGATTGGCAGTAGTGGGAGGACTATGTAGAGGAGAGGAGGTGTAAAGGAGGCGTTGACGAAGGGTTGTCGAGAAGAGAAGAGAGGAGGGGATTAGGGTTGGTGGTTCACTGTCGAACCAGCATCGATACAACGGCAGTATTTGCCTAATCCTTTGGTAATGGGAGCTTAGCAGCCTCCTCGGACACAAACACTCCGTCTGCCTCCTCCTCCGTTCTGCTCCTCTCTTCTCCTTTCCTGCCCTCTTCCCTGCTCATTTACATAACACTAGAAACATTAAGGCGCCTCCAACAAGGCCCCGTCATGTGCATGTTGGTTTTGCGTCACATTGCATCGGCCCGGAAGCTTTGGAGAAGAACAGAATGAGTGAGGACATCACAGAGGCTTGTCTGCTGGGATGGTTTGTGTGTTAGTAAAGGTGGAACCAGGAGAAAATGATTAATAGTTTCAGTTCGTCCAGGCTGACTGCAGTGTATAAAACGTCAGCTGCAATATCCCTCAAGCACACCTGCTTCTGTTTTGTCTGATTGTGACATTCGGATCACCGTAGTGTTTCACTGACTGTTCTTGGAAACCAATCTCGCTTTTCAGAACTTAAGTTCAATTAGGGCTAGAACTGAACCATTAGATTTAACTTTTCACCTCCCAAAGCAAATGTTAGTTTACTCCATCTGTCCGTCACCTGTGCTACCACAGTGGCGAACCATTCAATATGGCTGCAGGACATTTATTGATGAAAGGCCTTTGAACTAAAAACAAACGTGAGCAAAAACAGCAGCAATACAGCAAAACCAGTCAAATATCTGGTTTTCACTGATGTTACATATTACAACTGTAAAATGTCATAACAAATGATATATATAAAAGAATTGAGGATTCATGTTGGTTTAATTTAAATTTAAATTATGAAGAAACTAAACAAAAATTTTATAAATGTATGTGTGTGTGTGTGTGTGTGTGTGTGTGTGTGTGTGTGTATATGTCATTTGGGTAATAATATGATATTTTCTGTGTGAAATTCTGAGGCCTAAGATGGACCCCTGGGACAAGTAAGAATTTACTCAGTGTTGCCAAAGAAACATACAATTTGCTTAAAGTTAAAACTAACTGATGCACAACAGTATTTCCCCACATTGTTTTTTCATTACATACGAGTGAAACTATTTAGTGTGTAATTATGCAAATTAATACACACATTATATCATAAGATCTTTGAGTGAACAGAAACAAAAACATATTTTTAATTAACCATAAAATAGGACTTGAAATTGTACATTTTTGGATATTTAACAGAAGTGTCAAGCAGCAGATGGTTTGCAAGAACATTCAGTTGTATTTTGGTATCTTATAGAGAATTGAGAATTGATATATTAATTGTTTTGCATTCGGAACAGTTTTTCTTCCACCTGCATTAAGCAATGGCTCCTCCATTCAACAGTAAATATGTGGCTAAATTCACCTTTGTTTGCAAAAGTGTCAAAGAGTAATCCTGCCATTGATCATCAAATTACACAGAAGTCCCATCCATGAAGCAGCAGCGACAGAATATCAATCTGCTTGTTGTGCCTCTGCTTTCCATAACTTTCCCCTCTTCCTCGCTTTCATTTAGCCCAGTAAAGCAGAGTTTTCAGGCGGCTTCAAAGCTCTGTGCCGAGCTCAGTTGGGGGCCTTCAAAGCCCCTGTCTGTCGGTAAGTTCAGGCACAGAGAAAGCTTCTTGTTCTCTCTGGATTTGCCTTCCAAATAAGACAGAGCTGGGTCCAAGGCAACCAGCTTGCACCCTGACAGAATAGTAGACAGATTTCTGCATTTTACTGATGTATGTTGGACACTGTTCGACATCTGCCTGAGTGAGTACCTACTTTATTTGTTTTTCTTCTGTGCTCCTCTCTTGTGTTGTCCGTCCTCCTTGCAAATGTTGCCTGCTTGTAAGAAATGTCTCTGGTGAATGTCTGCTGTAGCTGCATGTAAAACAGATATTATTTAACATTCAAGTTTTTCATTTAAACTATACATCATAGTATTATATGTATCAGTGTAATCTTAACATTAAAAATCAATTTCATTCATTCAACATTTTTTGCAGTGGGTTGTGAAGACTTTGTCCAGTTTATTTAATAGTATGACTCCTAAATCTACAAATGTCGATGCTGTGATGGTGGATGGAGCCAGATATTAATCAGAATATTTATTATGTGTTACATCTTTGTTCCATAAAAACAGCTGCTTACTGTGACATTTTACCATGAAACAGGGAGGAGACAGGCTTATCTGGACAATCACTGAAGAACGTAAGGGTTTCTTATATGGTTTGTTCAGCAGTGATTGTTCCATAATCTGCAGATGCCGGTATTATTTACCAATTGCTGGCATTTGATCCATTTACCTGTTTTAATGTTGTCGTTGCTATTGTTATTATTTAGCAGATAAAAATGTTGTGAATCCAGATGTGGCTCAGATTAATCTGGTTCATTTTAACATACTATCACGCGTTGTAGAAGAGAAAACATTACCTCTTATCTTACCAGCACAAAGAACATAAAATCTGATGTGCACTGAGAAAGAGCTTTAAATTAGTGCACGGATAGGAGAGTATTACATATACTTTGGAAGCTGGCAGTTTAATATCCAACTGGATGGATTAACAAGAGCAGAAGGACTCAAGGCCTGTAATTCGACTGTGTTTTATATATGAGGTGTATTATTATTATTATTATGAATTATTATTAATGTTAATAGTTATTGTGGAAAAACACATCAAGGTAAGCCTCGTCATTGTGTGGAACTGCTAGTTTGGGTAATAACAGTGGGTCCTTGCCCTGCCCAGGACGGCCTTGTCTGTATCATTGTTTTTCCCATCAGTTGAAAAATATTCACACTTGCAAATTAATTTCTTTTGTTTTCTTTCTTTCCTTCTCTTCAAAAAAATACTTTAGAAAAAAATCTTCCAGAAGAAGACAAACCATTATCTGTGTTTTGGTTGTCACCTCCAATTAAAACATGTCACCATGAGCTGCGATACAGACTCTGTGACCCAGTGTCTTGATGAGCAGCAGTGGAATGAAAATGTTTCAGTCAGTTAGTGAGTCATTTGTCCCTATTTGATTTTGCCATCCTCCCTTGACCTTGTTTTTTGGAGTTGCATCTCTTTAGTCTCTTTACCAGCCCGTTTAGGATCACACAACCACAGACACTGGCTGGCATTTTCTACCTCTTTTTGTTGATGTTTTGTGGGTTTCTTTGGATAAGGGCATCAACTAAATGCCTAAATTGTGATTGCAAGCTCACCCACATGCCAGCCACCAGTCACAGCTCTTGAAGAAAGCAGTGCTGAGAGAATGACGGACGAGATCCAAACAGGCAGCCATTATAATCACTCATTCAACCTTTTGGACAAGACATTCAGTTTGTGGTTTGTTCTAAATTTAAAGGGAACCTCTGTGACCTGCCTGCTTTCACACACACACACACACACACACACACACACACACACACACCCCTCCGTCTTGTCCTTTCCCCT
>CAAKHB010005975.1:29854-41075 GCA_901007665.1 Aeoliscus strigatus | reverse complement strand
CCCCCCATGCTACTGGGTTTTAATCACTACTGTAATTGGCAACTCCCTGCTGTGCTGTGTGCATACACATGCTGCCAAGCTGCTGCAAATCCCTCTGGCAGTGTGTGTGTATGTGTGAGTGTGTGAGTGTGTTGTGGGGGCAGGAGGGAGATATATGGGGAGATAAGAATAATGAAAGGAGAGTTTCAGAACTGCAGGCCAATTCACCAACTCCACAATCTGTCTGTTGTGAGGAAGTCGAGCTATGCAGCCAAATTGCAATTATCGGAGAAGGGGAAAAAAGACATGGCTCAAGATATATTACAGAGCAAAACATTGTTTTGGAGTTTACTGAGAAATGATGTCACCCTTA
Organism: Aeoliscus strigatus; assembly: GCA_901007665.1. Classification (NCBI taxonomy): domain Eukaryota; kingdom Metazoa; phylum Chordata; class Actinopteri; order Syngnathiformes; family Centriscidae; genus Aeoliscus; species Aeoliscus strigatus. The sequence continues at coordinate 40,723 of CAAKHB010005975.1, read as the reverse complement.
CTTTGTCAAATTAATGATCAGCCTTTCACAGTAAAATTACATCACATACAGGAATGTTTCTTAAATATAAAATATATTCTGTATGATGACACTAATGCAAATGTATTGACAAAAAATGTCACTCCATCATGTCATAAAACAACTTAATTTATAGTATGCAGACACTTCATGTTTATTCGTAATTATCAGCCCTTGAACAGAAAAATGATGTCATTGTAAATACGTTGTACACCCAACTCACAACTTCAGACTTCACACTTCAGATCGAATGAAAAATCAAAAAGCCATATAACAATTCATCTGATGTTTGGGTTTATACTCCAAGACTGTTTTGGTTTACTTGTAATTTTAATTTTAGCAGTCATCTGCGACAGTGTTGACATAAGCTCACCTAAAGATGTGCAACTGCTTTTTTTAGTTTTGACTGAGGGAAAAATTCAGATTGCCCTCCCAAAGAAAAGTCAGTCATATTTTATTTGTACAGCACTAAATTACGTCAGTTGTCTCATCACTCTGCAAACTAATTCTCATGAGCAGCTCTTAGCGACGGAAGAACTTAGTTACAGGTTCAGAAACCTTGGGCAGATCCAATGGTGATTTTCCACTAAACAGTTTCTGCTCGGCTCAGCTCGCCTTGGCTGAGCTCTACTCAGTCTACTCAGCTGCGCAAAACTGCCATGGCAGTGGTTTTTTTATGGTGACATAAACACAAACAATGTGGAATATGGAAGAGATGGTGAAGTTGCGACCGTTTGTGGATTTTTGTAACAGACAGAGTGAGAGTCTCTCCGTGCAGCTCCATCCACGTCTTATAACAAATGTCCCAACAGACAAACAAAACGTCTGTACTTCATTAATAGACAAGTGTGTATTTTGTTCATATCAGCCATGTTAAAAGAAAACGTGATGATGAATAAATAACTGAGGCCAGTTATTCATAACTGAGGTATCTATTTTTTCCTTGGCATGAATGAATAGATGCATCCAAATCTATCCATCGTAAAGGCTGTAGTTCATACTCCAGGCCAATAGGTGGCACTGAAATTCACCAAAAAAAAGTAAGTGCAGTCTGTAGTGACTAATGTGAGGCTGGCATTTTTCAATATCACATGTTTTGTCAGTGATGTCAGAATCACTGGACCCAGCCGAAAACTTTTAATTTGAAGGAGTAAAAATATACACACTAGATATCAAAAGGGCGATTCTATGGATTCAAAAGGGAGAACAAAACGCAACACTCACTAAGAATGTGGTAAATAAGAAAAGGAAACAGAACCAGAACTAAAATGTCCCTGAAAGGTTAAACACCAATTTGGATAACTCTAAACAGAAAGCACAAAGCTAAGGCTATGAAACACTTAATCAAAATACTCTCAATACTCACACAAGTCAAGACAGACTATGATTGGGGAATGCTTTCACGAGTCATAGACGGCAATCTGACAACAAGACATGAGGCGCGGCAGACTTAAATAGGGAGGGGAGGGAACAGGTGTAAACAATGAACGTAATCAAGGGGGGGAAGGGCAAGAATGACAGCAGACAGGAACTACAAAATAAAACAGGAAGGGGAACAGACATGAACTTGGACACAAGGGCTGACTTGACCATCATAACATGTTTAGTACCAGCTCAGCTCACTTGGAACCTCGACGGAGGTGGTATGGGTCAGCGATACTGCTATTTAATACTGATCCAATACCAAGTAAATACAGGGCCAGTATTGGCAACACTGATACTTTTTACTAGAAAAATTTTCAAGCTGATTGAATGATTTTGCCTTGATCAGCTGATTACAATCATAATAAGATACAGGAAAAAGATTTTTATTCATTCATTTTTTTTTCAACGAACTCAATTTGCAAAATGAAACCTGCACAAAATTATTGCTGGAGAACTTACAAATATAAACTTAAACGTAGCCATCTCTGAACTCCAATTACACAATGAAAAAAACATTAATCAAATCAGCTATCAGTGTGTCTCTGGTACCGGGTACTAAAAAAAGTACCTGGTACCAGGTACTATAGATAGAGGAAACACAAAAAAATATTTAAAAAAGGTTGAGCCATGCCGAGACAAGTTGAGCCGAGACATGCTGGAACCATGGAGTGGAAAAACCCCACAAGGCTACATGTGGACGGCCTTCTGCCTCGACCAGTTGGCATGAAACCAAGGCAGCAGCAATGGGAGAGACTCCTCCAGTGGTATTTGACGCAGGCGATTATGTTTTGTTTGTAAATTATGCGCTGTCTAGCAGTCAAGCATGTGCAGAGCAACTCAAAGTGCTTCATCACTGAACACAAGAAATGGCGTACAGCACAAAATCAGCAAACAAACATAAACACACATAAAATAACCTAAAATTGGTTGAAAGCACCTAAAGCTTTTGATTCGGATTGGATGTAATAGCATGTGACAGTATAGTTAGATCCATTTCTTCTAAATGTGGGAGCTTACATATTTTATTTTGACCCCAGGAGTTTTTCTAAACATGCGTCCCTGAGCCATCTAAAATGTTCATAATGATTTTAGGGTTAAGGTAAGGGATGAGTTAAATATTTGGACTTGAAATATGTGTGCTGAGCTGTTTTGTTGCTTGTTACAGCAACATTCTGGATCCACTGCAGTCATGTGTGAATGCATTGCATTGTGCTCAAGATGAATATGCAGGTATTTCTTTGAGTCCCTAATCCTTGTGTTATTCTTTAAGTGACAGAAAGATTAAGTTGGCTGCTGAGGTTCAGATGTGAAAGTGCGAAAAAAAAGTTCAAAACAGGTTTTTAGCATTTACTGTCTGTCTGTCCATCCATCCATCCATCCATCCATCCATCCATCCACCTCGAGCTGTATCAATTTTTTTTAACACACATATTGTCATATGTACTGTGGTTAGACCTGAAACGTGACTGCAAACAATCATAGTGAAAACAGTTTGATTTCTGACTTTTACATACAAATAGCAGGTTTAATGCCTCTGAAGGTGTTCAGAACTGATGAGACTTCTTAACAGAATGTTTGAAGCTTAGTTCTATTTGAATGGTGGCGTGGCCTGTGTAGAAAAACTCTACAGTTGATATATTTTTAAACATTTTTAGAATCATCTGACTTCAGAGGCGTTATTTGTGTTGTTCATCTCATATTACAACTGCGTAAACATCATAGTTTTCATATATAATTGTGCTGTTCTTTGATGTCATACAGCATTAACTTCAGCAAAAGCCTCATAAATAGATGTTACTGGTCTCCCAGATATACATGCTGCAGTTTGTTGTGTTGAATCCCGTCACTCCACATCACCTGAATCTAAAGACAGACGTTAATGCAGAGGAAGGCAACTGAAGCAGCAAAACAGAACACACACCCTGCAAAAACTTTTCACTCACACAGAATGTGTTTCAGCACCTCACAATACTTTTCTGGATTTGGGCTGAATATTGAAGCTTAGTGGACCAGCAGTTGCCCACTAAATCCTGCACTGTGAAAATCATGTGACAATGGCCATGTTAAACCCAATGTTCAAGCGTCCCAGCTTTATGGTTATCATGGCACATTGGCCCGTAAAAAGAAAAGTTTCATGCTCAGGGTGTGTGTTTGTGTGTGTGTGTGTGTGTGTGTGTGTCTGTGCACTTGTCTTTTTATGTGGGTCACCCCACCATGTCTAATGGACCCTTGCTGCGTGGAGCGTCCTGTGCTGAGCTGCTCCCTGCTGTCGCACTCATACACACAAACAAACCCATACACACAACAGGGGGAGATTTTAGGGTGTCCCTCACCCTAATACCCTCCACAATACCCACTGCTGCATCTGTTGCTGCTGTCCTCAAACTTTAATGTTGATCAGTGAAGTGCTAGTGCTGCATCACCTCCTTCCCTCCCTCTCTCAGCTAATTCAATTTAAACCAAAAGTGTATTCTTTTGGTGTAATTTTTCTCCTTTTTCCTGGATCTGAGATGCTATATGCAAACCAGTTGACCAAGGCAGGATTTCAGGTTTGTCTGATTTTTTTTTATGTGTGGTGAGTGTGAGGCAGAGGCTATGGCATGGTCATGCACACAACCTGTGTTTAAACCTTAAAAGGACGATCTGAACAGGTGAGCATCTGCACCACACACATTTCAAAGTACTGTATTATTTGTTTATTGTTGAACTAAAGACTGGTGAACACTGAGATGCTGAGAATTTAAATTATTACAGCTCATACACACACACCAAATGCATGCAGGGTACACATGCCGTATGCAGTATAAGGGACCATGTGCATAGAAATGTGTTGCTGACTCACAGAATCACATCACGGACTTGTAAATGTGTGTAAATAGTAGTATTAAAATGTAGCAAGTAGTTGAATAACACTTTGATCCATAAATACTATACAGACACACACACACACACTTCTCAGCCAGAGAGAATGGAGCTTCGTCAGTATGTTTTCACACTGCAGTACTGTCTCTTTGTCTGCCTGTCGACCGGCCAGCTGCAAGATGGAGGATGAGAAATGTGCTGTTCGCGGACAGCTTCACAGGAAAGTACATGATGCTTTTTTTGCTTCTGCACACCATCGATTTCTAAATATGTCCTTTGCCATTTGGTGGATTTTTTGCTCTCTTTGTTTTGTTATAGGCAGAGGATGACGTGTGTGTCAGCGTATACAACACAACCACTAGTGTTTCAATGCTCACTTTCCACATGTAAAATATCACGTACGGCAACAAAGAAATAGAAATACGGAAGCTCAGGAGGTTTAGCGGTCAAAGGGTCCTTGAGCAAGACATATGAACTGAAAACTGCTGCTGATGCTGTGTCATCAGTGTGAATGTGCTAGCAGCATGGCATGCCCATCGCTGCTTCTGCCAACAGGGTGGAATTGTGTGCATGGATGACAGAATGAGGCACTTTGATTACAGGTAACATCGCAGGCCACCACATAAAATGTCATTCTGTCTCTCTCTCTCTCACTCACACACACAATCCACATTTGCCCTAAATGCATCAGCTACTTGACCCACCTCAGCAAATATGCAATGTCGCAAGCCTGTTAGGTACAAATTCAGTAACTGCCCCAAATGATACTAAAACCAGCTCTGAATCAGAGTACAGCTTATGTGTTTTTTTATAGCACAGTGCATATTAATGAAAAAAACATTTGTAAATATGCTAGATTATGACAATGGCTAATTTCCTTTAGTAACTCAATCCCTGCAATCATTTTAATGTTTATTTGCATTCAGTGCATTTATATCTAACACACAATTAAAATCCCAGAAATGCATGGAGAGGCACAGAGCCAGGACGAATAATCCAGATATAGTGAAGGCCGCAGTGAGAACGTCTTTGCCATTGTGCGATAAACACAAACACAGATGCATTTAGGCTTTGATTCCAGGTTGCCTTTCACTGCTCACAGTGGGAGCCATCCTGAAGAGACACACACACACAGACCGACAGGATTAGAGAGCGATGCTACAGACACTCCCTCTCTCTCTCTCTTCATCTCTCACCCGTTCTCGCTTCTTGCCTGCCAGCGTTGATTATTCACAGGGATAGTTGATGATTGCCTGTAACAGTAGCTAACGCAGGTTATTATCTCGCCACCTCTCTTCTTTCTCCTTCCCTCCTTCCTGCAGTATGTTTATGCAAGAAGGTTGAGAGACGATACTCGGCATACGTCAGAGAATGACAAAAGTAACTCACGCTCATGTTGCTGCAATCTGGCCCTTATTCTTTTAAATGTATTTCGGCCCAATCAGAATTCTGATCTGATAATTAGAGAATTTAATTATATTTTATCACTGCAATAATTAAAATGACTAGTTAGCTATTTTCAAAATAAGTTGTGGTATTTAAACGCCATAAAGGGGAAATCATCAGCATCAGCTTTTTACTGTATTGTCCGAGGCCTTGGTTGAAGATTTTATATGCAAAAAATATATACAGCAGGATTTGACGTTGCAGCTTTTTTAGCAGAATACTAATGACAGTTGGCATGAATGGGAGGTGGAGGCCATTTCGCAGGCTTCAAAAGGTAGCCATCGGCCAGCCCTCCACTGGAGCTGTGGAGGGCTGTGGAGCTGTCACTTCAGAATCAGAAACACTCTGGAAATGCAACTGATGTTGTGTAAAATATAAGTTTCCATGGGAAAGCAATTGCTCTGATATTTTGTTCCTGATGTTCGAATGATGAATGACCTTTTTTTGTTTTTTGTTGTCCTCATTCTTGTCAGGATTTCGAAGGAGTGTTAGTTTTTCTCTCTGTATGTGGCACAATGTCCCTATTCTGAGGAGTGTGTGAGTGTAGTGTTGACACATGTTAGTGCTGGCTGATTAGTCGACACATAAAGGGACACACCGCCCCTCCATCACTATTCAGCCATTTTGTCTCCCTGCCTGTCACACTGCTGGAGTGTGTGTGTGTGTGCGTGTGTGTGTGTGCGTAGCTTTTGTTAAGGTAATGCAGAGGAGAGAGAAAGAGTGAGGGAGAAGACACCGTGAAAAATTACATAGACCACAGCGAAGGCCCCATGACCTGCGATGCTTTCTCCCCTTTAATCGCTATGTATCAGAAATGAGGATTTCAGTCATTTTTTGCCCTGAACGTCATCATTTCACAGTAACAGGAAAACATTCAAGTATTTTTAATAATAAATTGACTGGAATAGGCTGTGCCAGATCGTGATCCCTCAGATCAGTTGTGTCCTAAATGGATTAACAGAGCAGTCAGTGAAACGGACAGACACTGGCAACCATAACCGCTGTTTACAAGCTCCTTCGCACTTTTCATAGTGAGAAGGAGCTTTCTTTTTCATAGTTTTCATTAGAACTAATATAGGACCTCTGCTTGTTTCCCCTGTGATGCAGAAAAAAATAAAAAAAGGACTGTGGATACTGTTGAACATATTTTTTCATAGTAAAGAATTGCGTGCTGTTTATATCTGTAAAAACAACAATATCATTTTTACTAAAATTAAATACAATTAATACTATCATTTTGACTAAAATGTATAATTGTCATTCTGAATAGCCATCCGTACACAAAGATGAAATGTGTGTTTTCCTTCAAAAATCATAGATTGCGTCAGGTAAATGAATCATTCATTTTGAAATGTGTGTGCTTAATGTAGAAATATGTATTATGATCGTTCAGTTACATTGCTATTCATATTTTTAATCTTTTAGATATGGTGCAAAGTTCTTATTCATTTACTCATAGTGATTTTTCAGCATAATTTTTTTATTTATTGAAAAAAGAAAAAAAATCTTAAAAGCAGCGTGTAACGCACTTTTGAGTAACATATATGTACAATATTTCAAAACCAAAAGAGACATATTAATGACATTTCTGATGAAAAAGAAATCTTTGAGCTTTTGATCAAGCTATTGTAGAGCTGAAAATTAAAACAGATATTTCAAACCTTCCCTCAGGTTTATTATCACACAGCATATTTGTTATCTGCACAGATAACACATGCTCATGTCGCTCAGATTTATTATCAGGATCAGTGTTTCTGATCTCTGCAGTTCTATTATGTATATCTATACGTACACACTTGACCTTACCTACAACAACTGACACAAACGAAGAGACATCTGTGGTGACTGTGAATTAAAGCTGATGAAAACATCACTATGTTTCAAGGCCTTGAAGTCAGTATTTTCTTTTTTTCCCTCTAGATTTATCTACTGTTGATTTCCTGATCTAAGTAGCGAATAGATGCTGCACAGTTCAAATGTGTCACACACTTATTATGTTATATTATCCATTATGTAGTTCGACATGGTTTGTGTGTTGAGTAGAGGACGATAATATTGAATATACCGATAACAGTTAAAAGGACTTTCAATAGTTGTGCAAAATATTATGCAATTAATTTTCTTTTTGAGTCAAATCCCATTGAAGACTTTATTGAAGGTCATACCCACTGTACTGCCTCACTCGCTTATTATTTTAAACCCAATTACATTATTAAAACATTGGTATTTTATATTTCTGAAAGCCACAGATTTGTCATTGTCTATTTGCAATGAAATTCCCCAGACGATAAAACTGACTTCAGAGAATTTCCAGCCGTGCACTGAAATTAAATAAATGTGTTGTAATGTTTTAAGGACTGGTTTGGTTTTTCAAAAGATACTTTTTGGTTGAAAACCTTGTACCTTATACAGTTTGTAGTTTTCTGAAACATTCTTCTGCAGCGTGGCTCTTTATCTCATTTTGTAATTCAGGCTTACATGTTTGTGTTGTAGCAGTTTAGTTGTAGGGTACTTGAACCAATATAGAGTTCAAGTTATTGTGTCATCAGCAGGAGTAAAAGCTGCTGTTATTTGTCAAGACGGGCATTTGTCCGACAGCAGAAGCCTTTTGACAAGGAACATTTAAAAGAAGTGTCTTCTGCTCACTATTCAGTCAATCAGCCCCATTCACTCCTGTTGGCCGTGATTGAAGCTATTCATGGCCAGCCATCTCTATAAACATAGAGCTGTCGTGTTTGCATGTGAGTGCGTCTTACACTTTTCCCTTATCATAAACGAACACACACACACACACACACACACACACACACTCAGATCTATGGAGGATCAGTCACGCAAAAGGTCATCTATGGGCCAACTAGGCATTGTTGTCTGTAAGCTGCTTTGGCGCGAGAAGTTTAAAGCACAATTGCAAATTGTTTGTCCAAGAAAAGCTTTCTCTCTCAGCACTGCCTGATGTCAATGAACCAAATTTGGTGTGGAAGAGGGAGGGCAGCAATTCATTCTCTGTTCAAACAATTCCGAAAGGTGAATTAAAACTCCAATTGATTTGCTAATGATAGCGTATTCATTCTAAATAAAATGGACATTACTACATTACCCTTTTCAATATGAACATTTGGAATAAAATTGGCTTCCTAAATTGATTTGACTGACGGTGAATTGATGTGACCCATGCAGGATGTTGTTTTATGCTGCAGGAAGATGATTTAAGATAAATGCTTGAATTTGTTGGGGTTGACAACATATGTATACTGACTGTCAATTTAATTCATCATTTTATTCTAAATATGTGTATTGTTTTGTATATTTTTTTCTATTTTCGATCAGTAGTTGTTTTGTATAGTCTGTTTCTTATATGTTGTATTTAGACTGAATGAAAGTATTTTTGGAATTAACAGTTGTCCTTTTCCTTGCACTCCACGATGATGATAAAACACACAACTGAGAATATTTCAGTCATTCATGATCTTTTTCGTCATCACAGTTTAAAATTAATCTCCAATTGCACATTTCAATACAGGAAATTTGTGTGGTATTACTACGTTTAAAATGACATCATCAAAATAATAATAATGCTTGCTGTGTAAGTGACAAAATGGCATATAAATCCAGATGTGACTGCCTTTAATGAGAAGCTGTGATGATAATCCATTTGACTTTTAGAAGCGTTAAATCCTTCAGCTCCAGTATCTCTCCATGTGGAGTTGAATTTGAACATGACATTGTAATGAAATATCATGGATGTGTGGTAGCTTAGTGCGCCAGCCACATATTCACAGTGTCATGATGATTGAAATCCAGCTTGTGGCTTGTCTCTGTCAAGTTCTCTCCAATTGATTAATGCATTCTATCGTAAAATATCCCCACAAATAAAATGGCCAGTCTTCCTTGTGTGAAGGATTGCAGTGCTGGTCGCTATGCCACTGCTTTGCAGGAAAGCACTGATAGCCACAGCATGAATCTGTGCTCGCAAGTCCCACAACTGCACTGTGAAGACAAGAATAGCTGTCGGTAGTTTACTGCAGCTTCTGCCTCTCAGACCCTCAATTTCCTTCAACTAGAAATTGTTGTGAGTGGTACCTCTGTCCGTCTGCACAGGGCAGATGCAGGATGGAGGACTTTTACCATGGCAACCACTAATGCAGAATAGATGCAAGGAGTGAACCTTATCTGGTGCTGTGATAATGCAGGATTCAAGGAAGGCAGGTGAAATGTCATCCAGGCAGGTATTTATTTTCAAAAAAGCTGCTTTTGATGTTAAGTGTGGTCCACGCTAAATCCCACTTAGCTATCATGTCAAAATGAAGTGATTGCTTCCCATAGTAGTTCACTACAACAGTATCCTTTCCAAGTTTCTTTTCAGCTGGTCTGACAACTGTATGGACTCTTCAAATGTATTAAACACCACTTCATTTTTATGACCGTTCTCTGTCGACTGGACCCTTCGCATTGTTTTCTATATCATCTTATAATACAAAATCCCTCTAATCCCTCGATACAGGCTGGGCTAATACAGTATCTGGTCCCGGCAGTGTCCTCTCACGTTTGATTTTTGTACCCCCCTCTAGCTCCTCTTCCACCAAAATTACAGCTGGGAGACCTAAGCGAAACCTGAGCAGTTCGCATGGAGCAACTTTCCTGTTTACATTCTTCTCAGACATTTGTGAAACAGTATCAACCCTAATAATCTATGGAACTGATGCTCATAGCGGTGTACAAAAATCTGTGGACTAAAACATGCACAGAACATTAATAACAGGGTAGATACACAGAGCTGACAGTGAATTAGAGTTACATCAACCATAGTAAGTCAACCATAGTAATAATTTTAATCCACAATTGGCTCACAATAAATTAAAAACTAAAATGCATTAAGACATTGGAGCACAATATATTATTATTGTCTTAAGTTGTGCATCCTTTGAGGAAGTGCAGTTTACACTGCATAGGGGGTCAGGTTTCCGAAGGCTTCCATTGTCCTCGTAAGTGAGTGTGTGTCTGTGCCCGTGTGTGTGTTCCTGTGTGTGTTGTGTGTGTGTGTGTGTGTGTGTGTGTGTGTGTGTATGTGTGTGTGTGTGTGTGTGTGTGTGTGTGTGTGTGTGTGTGTGTGTGTGT
>CAAKHB010005975.1:1485-29834 GCA_901007665.1 Aeoliscus strigatus | reverse complement strand
GTGGTGTGTGACATGTCGGGTGTTCGTTTTGTCCTCCCCCTGTCTGTAGCTGCGTAGCTAACTGTGAAAGAAAGGCTTCCATTGCGGTAGAAAAAAGAACCACACCCCTTGGACATAGGCTCAGCATACGCACGTGCAGCGCTTCAGTCTTTTGTAATTTCTATTCTAGTCTGCGGGCCTCCAAAATTACTGCAGCTATACGTAGCTCTATCGAAAAGAAAATAATATGCAAAATACCCACGTTTGTGCACACACACACGCCAATCCTTTGGTATTTGCAAGTGCACACAGACCTTCCTCTGTGTGTGTGTGTGTGTGTGTGTGTGTGTGTGTGTGTGTGTGTGTGTGTCCTTAAATTTGACGTAAATATGAAATCAGGTGTTCTGAATAATGCCGTCAAAGCATGTCAAGCTGTGTGTGTGTGTTATCTGGGGCTCTATATTATTATGAGTTCATCCTGTGTTCAGTCACAAAAGTGTGTTAACCTGCAAAAGTACAAATAATACTTGGTTCTATCTAAGTGTATGAAAGCAAGAGAAAGAGAGGGAATGTGTTTGGTGTGAACATGAATTTATAAAACCTATGGTTTGTCTACACTTGTAGTTATGATTAACCTGAATTTGCTTTGACCACGGTTTTAAAAGTGTAAACGACAGAAAAACACAGTAGTTGTTTGATATCAGTCATTTTATGGAGACAAATGTTGTCCTAATCATTCATGAACAAAATATTTCTACCGGGTAGACATATCCTTTACTTATCTAGTATCCAAGTGAATGACCTCTATCTATTCATATGCCTTTGGATGAAGAAAATACATCTAGAACTCAAACTCAAACTTGACTTGACTCTGCTGCAGATAAAGCAGATGTTTACTGCGTTTTAAATGGAGACATTCCAGATTGTCATGATTTTTTGTTTTTAATAAAAGTGATCTTAGTGTCTGTGCACATATGCATTTCTTTAACAGGTGTAAAAATTCTTTCCAGTGAAGTGTTTGTCCTGCCATGACTGAAACTCCATCTGCAATGGGAAGAACACGAATGGTGAGGTGAGGTGATGCAGCACTGTGTCATTTGGCTGGACAGAGAGGGTTTGGGCACACAAGAAACTGTCACAGATTGTTGAGCCCTTTCCCAGGCATCTTTGACAGAATGTCTCCTCGATCCCAATAAATTGGACGTTCGACATCATGTTCTGAGATTTCACTGGTGATAAACCACGACAAAGAGGATTGAATCTCACACATATTTGGTCATTGCCACATTTTTTCAAATCTATTATGAATGTATATAAAAATAAAAAGATGATGGCGATGGGCATGCCATGCTACTAACACATCACACATAAAAAGATGCAGTGAAAGATGCAAATACCTAAGATATATATATATATATATATATAATTTCAAGTGTACTGTGTTTGCAACTGTCTAATTGTTGTGAATAAACTTCAGTAGTTTGCAGGCAACCAAATGTGAAGATGTTAGTGGTTTGAGCAGAAGCGCTTTTTCCATGTATACCCAGTAAAAAAATAAAATATATATATATATAACACACCCTATAGAGTTCTTGTGTTTGTTTATTACTGTTTATTGTTGTAATTTTCACCAGACTCCAGTCACCAGAATTGTCACCAGACTCAATGGACAGTATGTGTTTTTGTCTTTTTTCCAGCTGATTTTAAATAATGTGATGCTATGTAATCTAAATACAATTCATTGTATTAATTGCCTGTGCAAGATTGTTGATTAGCTTTCTTTAAATTTGTTTTTTAAAAACATTTTAATGAGGGTAATGCCTTGTTAAGTAGACTAAAATTCAGTTTTGCTTGACCAAGACGTTTTCCTTTTCAAGTCTGCCGGAACTCGATTCAATTGTGTATTCATACACATATTGAAGGCAATGATTTTCATCTGCTTAACTGCTATTTTACCCACTAAAAATAGAATGAAATTGATTTAGTTGGATTTTTACCTAAGCATACATGTGGTAGACTGTTAAAGTGATGTAAGTTAATGATTTATCACATATTAGTTTCTATTTTGTTCGAGCGCGCGGCAGGATATGTGCCATCGCGGAGGTGTTCTCCGGTCTATATAAACAAGCCGCCATCTTACATTTCCTATTCTCTGCTGTTTGGGTACTGTCGTAAATATAGTTCGGAGGGAGCGGACGTGGGCTCCCGCTGGCACTGAAGTTTTTCCCTTTTCAGGGTGTTTTTACGCCACGGGACCCGGGTGGACGGACTTGCTGTGCTGACAAGGGTAGGATTCAACCTTCAAACTATGGGCTCTTCAGTTCATCCCTTTTTCCACGTCCACCTTGTCAATGAATGCCAGCAGGAATGGAACCGGTTGTTGTGTGCGGGTCGGCCGGGGATGCTGCTCCCGCAGCTAGCGAGCGAGCTACTTGCACGACATTTGGAATATCGTTGCCACTACCCAGGATAAAGAAATACCGATTTCATTGACGAGAATCAGTGACTTTATACCAACACTATTTAGTTTAGTCCCTTAAATAACTGTAATTAGTGGTACACGGACGATTTCTTTACCATCCTAATTTATCCCTGCACCCGACTTAGGAGTTGGGTGTAAACGCGTGTGAAATGCTCTTAGTGCTCTTTCTTTCTGTTTCTACTGTAGCTTTGGTGTTAGCCAAGGTTAGTTAGCCCACTTGTGTCGCCGGCCACCTTCCACTATTCTGACTCATGTTTGAACGACTAGAGTTTCGCCTTTTGTTCGGTCGTTGCTACAGCTGGTTCAAAGCGTCAAGAGTTCGTGTGAAGATGCGTTAAACGGCTGAAAATCTCATCACATGTAGCCGTCTGTAAACGTAGTTACCGTAGGACCAAGTTAGCACATGGTGCTGTTTAATAACAGAATAAAGCTCCACCGTGAAACAACGCTAACATCTCGTCAAAAGTTTAGTTGAAAGTTGGTCACTTAACAGTTTCCCCCTCCACGTGAGATACCGGTTTTAGTGATGTATAGATCGAGAACTTGGATTGTTCGTCCGAGTTTAAGACACTAACACTTGGATGTTTTCAAGTCGTCTTTTTAAACAAAGACCGACAAATTCCTCTCGGCCGCGGTGCTGTGGGAGGAAGTCGAGGAGGAGCCACGGTGTGAAATTTGAGTCACTGCTGTTGGACCGAGGGGGCTGGTACTTACCGTTCAAGTATGTTAAATATGTTCATGTGCTTCTGGTCACACTCACTCACATCTGTGTGTGTGTGTTGGACAGAACACGGTGCGTCTGTGCTGATTGGAATTTGTTCAATCACTTGGTGTTACAGCGTGAAACCAAATAAAACTATTGCAACTGAAGTTTTCTCTTCTCCCCTGTAGCACATCATTGGTTTGTGTTGTAAAGCGGATTGGACGAGATGTTGTCTTCCCTGCGCTTTGTTTTCCCAGCAGCACTGTACAACTGGTGTGTGTGTATGTCTATATTTTCGACTTTGCATTTGCTTCAATATCTTACTTTTTAAAATCTTTTTTACTCTTCTTGCAGAATACCAATGCACATTTGTGAATGATTACATTTGTCTCATGGCTTTTATAGAATTGTGCATGTAGTTGCACACTAACCATAACAGAAAGACAATACTGATTTTTGGATGCTTGCTGGCTGATCTTGCATTGCAGACCCAGACTGCAGTCATTGAGATCATTGTAGACTTGCCTGCAGTGAACAGTGGGGCTGCTGACCCAGCACATTGCCCGGCTATCACTGTCGCAGCTCCCTGCCTGTGACTAAAACACACTGTTTGGATCAATTACTCATGCATATGTATTGGCCATTGTGTTTTCCCCTCCCACAGCCAATAGACTTTGGTTCTCTTATGAATTTCCATTCTCAAAGGCATTTGTCAGCCACTATAAATTTCCTCATTCAGTGTATCCACCCCCCCCCCCCAATGGATGAACCATGAACCATATTGTGTTCTGCCACAGAAGCTACAAATATCTGCTTGCCAAGCAATATTGTACCCAAACGTGTTCCGTTCTTGGTTTTGTTGTAAGATGGTAATATAATACTGCGGTCTACAAGGAATATAAACCTTCAGGCTCACCTGAATTCACTTTGTAGCATGAAGGCTTAGTTGTGCTGACAGGGTAAAATTGGATTGGACAGATTAGATGTGGTGACTGGCTTTGAAATCTAGCTGTAAACATGTGTAACATATGCTTATCAACCCTTCTATGATTGGTTCATTTAATATTTCCACTAATTGATTTATCCTATTCTATGATGATCACATTCTTCTCATGCTCAGAGATTATTTAGGCCTCGTTTTGCGATGAGTTTCCTGCCTGAAGATTTTTGGCACATTCGCCAGCTGGTCTTAATGGAAAGGAAATACTTGGTCATGTCCATGCGGAGATGCTTCGGTGTGCAAATGTACATGTTTTGCACCGTTAAGGCCGATTGTCCAGGTGGAACTTGCAAACGCTTCACCTAGATACGTGCACATTTGAAACCAGGTGAAGAAATTAGAATACGCAGCCTTCCAGGTGCGTCTGGACAGTGAATCCACATACATTCCCATATCGCTCCAGCTTTTGACCTCTTTGCCCCTCAACATCTCACGACAACAAAGTCAATCCTGTGTTCGTACAGCAGAACATACTGAGTCTTTTTGGTTTAAAGTCGTGAGTGTTTGTTTTTGAATCAGTGTGTCTGCGGAGCTCTGTGTTGAATCTCGCTGCTGTATTTTTTTTCTTCGTTCTTTTTTCTCTTGGTTCTGTTTTTCGTCATTTACTTCAAGTGGCACAGACTGAAAGTGAGCGAATCTTGTTACCGCCCCCTAACTACACAAGAGCAGCATCATTTCTCTGGTCAAAAATGACATTGGATGGTCCTATTTTCGCAGCCGACAAGGAATTGCCGACCAAGTACCATCTCTTCACCGTTTTTGGTGGGTTTCAGCGCGACATATTGGCCCGAAGTATTAACTACAGTCTGATGCATTTGGATGCAAATTTTCTTGATGCGGAGCCAGGAAAAACGGTGGAAACGTTTTAGTATGTGTGGACTTGGCCTTATTTCATTGTGGAGCTGTGAAAACAGACCTGTAATTGACTCTTATCTTGTCTGTATGAGTTGAAATAAGGATGTTTAGTGTGAAATGTCAGCAGGCTGTCCAATCTGTACACATGGTGGAAATCTGGAAAGGTGATCTCGACTCAATCATTGTAATCCTAATGGAAACGAATGTCATATTTGGATTTTGTCTTTCAGCTTTCTGTGTGTTGTGTATTTTAAGTGGAGTCTATTATTCTTAGAAGTAATTTTCATCATGCTATAATTGAAGCCGGCTTAATATTCTCTTGGCATCATGAACTTCTGTCACACAGATGAAATGCTGAACTTATCGTGACACTTCCCAATGGAGCTGTGTGTGACCACTCATATTTCTTAATCAGCTGAACGACTGAACATCAATAGGGCCACACGTACACACATATTTTTTCCCCCTCAGTCTTACTTGCAGTGTATCAAGAATATTGGCATCCAAATGGTTCAGTTGTGAACGACTCAACATGCTGTACTTCATACTTCAGGCTAGGGGTGGCGAAGAAATATATTCTTCTATTAATCTTGATTATAATAATGCCAATTATGAATCGATTCACAATTTAAAAAATTGTGCTGCAGCGTCGTATCCGACTGTTTGAGGTGATGCACACTAGCACACAGATCAAATCATACGCATGAGACAAGACAATGCTGTGCACATCACCTGCTCTTTAGGGCATATATTTCAGCGGAAGCATTTTCCAAAACGTTGGATCAATTGGGAGTCAAGTTCTTATCAGGTTTAACTGGTATGGAATCTCCGGTGAGAGTCGCCCTCATTAGCTTGCAAATAAAGTGGTACGCGGTGGTTCGCTGCTGTGCATCTTCCGTGCTGCTGTGAGACCTAAGCTTTTAAAGTTTTCGTGTTTATTTAACAGGGTTTAAACCCGCTTCCTTGTCAAGCTAAGGTAGCGGTTCTCTTCTTCTTCTTCTTCTTCTTTCGGCTTTGTCCCTCTTCAGGGGTTGCCACAGCGAATCATCGATTTCCATCTTTCCCTGTTCTCTGTATCCTCTGTATCCTCTACTCTGACCCCAACTACCTCCATGTCCTCCCTCACTGCATCTATAAACTACATCTATAAACATCTATAAACCTCCTCTTTGGTCTTCCTCTCTGTCTCCTACCTGGCAACTCCATCTCTAACTGGTTCTCTCAGAATTGTAAAAACGTTAGCTCATAGCTAGCACAGTTGTTGGTCAAGTTGTTCAGGATTTGCTGCTTTTATATGCCAACAGTTTCTAGCAATTCCCACCCCTACTTCAGGCCTATAGATTGTGCTTCAAACTCAACAAAAATGGAGAAGACGAGACTGTGGAGCAGCATTTTCTTGTCAAATAGAACCATCCACCATAGAACCAAGTGATTTTTGACGAAAAAAGTGAGCAGATTATTATGCCGAGATTGGCATTACTATGGTAACAAGTTGCGGTCAATTTGAGTTGCTGTTGCCTAAGGTGAACAAAGAAAACACTAAATAATAATTATTTAAACAAAGATGCCCCCTCAAAGCAATGGATTTCTTGCTAAAATGACAGACACAGCTATGGCTAATGGAAAAAATAAAATATATAAGGCCTATAGCAGCACTTTTGTTTTTTTATTCAGGTGTTGAAAATGACCAACAATATCCCTTTGCATGCCACAACTGTTGCTGTCACTTTTTTTTCTTCAGAAATAAGAATACCATTCTCAGATGCTTGATCATTGCTGTAAAAGCAATTCTGCAGATTTTTTTCAGTGATATTTACCTGAGACTGGGTGGGTAATGGGTGTCACTTCATATTACTTTACTAACTTTCCACCAACAGCCAGCATGTATGCACACCAAGAAGTTAAAATACCTGAAGTTAAAATACCTGTTAGCGTGATCTAACCCCCTGTGTTGTCTGCTCCTAGGGAACATTCAAATGCCATACTGCTATGTGACCTCATATGTACCTTCAGAAAACAATCAGAGTCTGACTTCTAGTTAAGTCTGCCAACTGTGTCTCAATTTACACTTCCACCTTTCTTGCACATCAAGAATGATCTGTGTCTCTCTTTCCGAAGCCAGATGTAGAGATTTTTCCACCCGTTTGATAAATGGCTCCAGTGTGAGCTTTGATTGTATGTTTGATTTGTCTGCAGTCTTGTATGGGACATATGGCTCCCATCTGAGCAGGGCAAGATTATGAGTTGTGGCTTGCAGACCTTGAGAGGATGGCGTGTGAACAGCCAATCTGATCCAGCTGTGGTGGTGTGGGTGTGTTTTTAATAGGAGGAGAAGAAGAAAAACACCAATAGTTGAGCTTTTGTGCTTGTTTATTGGCACAACTCTGCTGGCCACTTCATGTATGGTTCACTCGTTGAAGTGTGGTTCGATAGCTTTGAAGGCAATCGGTGTAAATAAATCACAAAAGTTTTATGTCTGGAGAATAAGAAATTCTGTCTGTAATAACATGTATATATTGAAATTGATAACTCATTTTTCTGTTGCTTTACCGTCCGCATGCTGTGCAGCAACAAAATATCATGGCACAGCCAACTATTTAAAGCAGAGGTTTTTATTTGTCCTATGTTTTTACCTGTTGTTTTAGTTTTTAAAATGATAATGTCATATTCAATAGCTTTTAATTAATCAGTCCCCTCTTTTGAAACGGTGTCTCAGGGTGAAGGAATTTGAATACTCAGCCCTCTGTTTTGCACCTGGACGGTGAATCCGCATACATTCCTTATCATCTCACTCCCCGATCTCCAGCCTTCAAGACCCCTGAAGTCTCATAACACCAACAAAAAAAGCAATCTTACAGTTATGCGTTCATACGTCAGAACATACTGATCCTGTTCGGTTTAAAGCCGTGAATGTTTATTATTTCTGACTGTTTATTTTTTTCCGGTTCTGAGTGTTTTTTGTTGTTTTGTTTCAGTCGGCAGCCACTGAAAGCGAATCTTATCGCAGTAACTCAGCCAAGATCAACATAACTTTTTACTCCTCCAGTCAGAAATCACATTGGACGGTTGAATTTACTAGGCTAACAAGAGCATCGCTGCGCTGGTTAGTCAGTGTTTTCTTTGTTTACTTCAGGTTTCAGTGACTCAAAGCGCATGTATAATAATGATATAATTTTCCACTGACTTTTTGTCATTGGAACATTTTGGACAGTTCTATTTACTTTGTGGACAAGGAGCTGCCGACCAAATAGCATCTCTTCTGCTGTTTATGGTGAATTTCAGTACCACTTATTGACCTGAAGTCCGAACTACAGCCTGACGGTGCGTTTCAATGGAAATTTTCTTGATACGGAGCCAAGGAAAACAGAGGAAAGAAGGATTGTTTTGGTATGTGTGGATTTGGCCTAAGAGAAGCCTACAAGTTTATACATCAAGAGAGACAATCCACCAAGTGGTCAGGGGTGAACTGTGATCTGTCAAAATGACAGATGGCCTTCAGATTATTCCATCACTGAAAAAAAAAACTGGCCCCTGTTTGGAAGTCATGTGGCTCAGAGTGCATCGGTGAGGCTGTGTTGTCCAAAAGGAGGTTGTCATGCCCAGTTTGCTTTAGGCTGGTATTGGAGTGTTTCAATCCAAAAAGTCGGAGAAATGTGCAAATAAGTCAAAACAAAATGTTTCAGTCAGCTATTCACCCAGACACGCATGCATAGGACATGCACAAATTTGTATCCTTTTAAAGGGATATATCCTTTTTAGGGATTCATGTCAGAGTAAACACAAATGGTCTTTCAACATGCTCTGACAGTGGATTTTACTGTTTGTGATAAGTGGGGAGTTATTTTTTTTATTTTCCCCATTTCCTGCATTTGTTACTGTAGAACAGTAATCCTTGCATATGGATTAGGTATCATTATATTCCCCCTCAATTAATCCCCTCTCCTTGGTTTTACCACCATTGCCAGTGTTTACTGCAGATTGTGGTTTCAGCTTCAAACCCAGAGCAGGAATGTGGATGCCCTTCTCCCTCTTCATGCCTTTCTTTCCACCCAGTACTGCACTTCCCTGTCCTCACGATAAGAAGTTGCTAGCTGCATTACGTGTGTCATGGCTGTTTTTATGTTTGGTTTCAAATGGAAAAAGGAGACAGGAAAAGAAAGAGGCCGCAGAGGCAGTTTGTCAGACATTGCTCTCTCTATTTCAGATCAGAAAGCTGTGCCAGCCGCAGTTTGAGAAAGGAATATGGCTTCCCAGGGTGAGAATTTATGTTATGTGTACACTCTTAACACTTATTTATGTTTTAGGTTTCACAAGCACATACCTATTGTTAGGTTACAAAAACAAATCTTTATCTATGCATAAGCATGTGGAAAATCTAACTCAAATTCATGCTGGTATAGCCTAGAACTATGAAGTTCACTGAAGTAATGAAGTTATTGATCATACATCATGGCAGGTCAATACTTTTTCCACATTGGTACCTTATTACACTTATTTTTCGTAGCTTATCTTCATATATCTTTTGTGTCTTTTAGCTGATCTGATGGAGCTGGACATGGCTATGGAGCCAGACCGTAAAGCGGCAGTCAGTCATTGGCAGCAACAGTCCTACCTGGATTCAGGCATCCATTCAGGGGCGACTACAACAGCTCCCTCCCTCAGCGGGAAAGGAAACCCAGAGGAAGATGATCTCGACAACAACCAGGTCATGTATGAGTGGGAGCAGGGTTTCAACCAGAATTTCTCCCAGGAACAAGTACAAGGTGAGTACTAATACCTTCAGTTGTAACTATCTTACTCAGGATCAATGTGGATAAACTGTCCCCTCGTTCTCCCCCCCAGATCTGGATGGACAGTATGCTATGACACGCGCCCAGCGAGTGCGTGCAGCAATGTTCCCAGAGACTCTTGAGGAGGGCATGCAGATCCCTTCTACACAATACGACACAGCAAACCCCACCAATGTCCAGAGGTTGGCAGAGCCTTCACAAATGCTTAAACATGCTGTGGTCAATCTGATTAACTATCAAGATGACGCTGAGCTGGCAACCAGAGCCATACCAGAACTCACCAAACTGCTCAATGACGAAGACCAGGTAGGTGCCTATCAGAAAATGTCGGCTGAATCGGCTCTGTTCTTTGTCCCTTTTATCTGGTATTATTTTGTAACGTGTCTGTTTCTCATTCAGGTTGTTGTTAACAAAGCAGCAGTGATGGTCCACCAGCTTTCAAAGAAAGAAGCGTCGCGTCACGCCATCATGCGCTCCCCTCAGATGGTGTCTGCCATTGTCAGGACCATGCAGAACACCAGTGATGTTGAGACCGCTCGCTGCACTGCAGGAACCCTCCACAACTTGTCCCATCACAGAGAGGGGCTGCTCGCGATCTTCAAGTCTGGAGGCATTCCAGCGCTCGTTAAAATGCTTGGGTAAGTGCAAATTTGAATTCTCTGGGCCACTAGTAAACCCTGTAGTGGATCAGTAGTTTGTGCCGATAAGCCGTGCCTGGTTTTCATATTATATATTAGTGCTGTCAATTTAACGCAATTAATTATGAGTATCAACGGTGGCGAGCCAATGCTTGTGCATTTGAATTTTGGCCCATTGAAGGACCCGTAGTCTTCTCGGCCGTGCTACGTCACGTGCGCCAGCAAATTAACGAGGCAGTGGTCAACAATAACAGACATGGACAAGACTCAGGAGGATGAGGCAAGTGTGTCTTCAGTCGGGTCACTGAACGACAAGTTTATTTACAAAAGTAACAGACGGGATGATAAATAAAACCGCTGTGATTTGTAGTTTTTGCAAAAAGGGGTTCTCTTACCACCGGAGCAACTCCAGCCTGACGTACCATTTAAATGCGAAACATGTTCAGGCAAGTTCCTCCGTTACGAGTGCGGCTACCGGGAGCTCGCTCCGCCAACCCACGCTAGCTGAGTTTTGGAAAAGAATGAGTAAATCCACAACATAAAAATTGACAAATACAATCGCAAAGTGGGTTGCTGCTGATTGCAGGACAATTTCAGAATGTTATTTATTGAACTGTATTACTGTATTGTTTTACATTTTTGAATAATGCACCTGGGCTAACTGGTTTGCGGATGTGCTTGACCTTTACTTTTGGATTTCATTTATGAAGCACAGTTCACCATTAAAAAATTGGATTTCAAATCATCTCTTCTTACTGTATTCAATTGATTAGTCACGCACTACAATTTTTTAATATCCTAGAATTCAAATTCTTTGTCAGGAGACCTTTAGCAGATATGACATTAAAATGCGATTAATTCAATTTATTAATTACAAAATCCAATAATTTGATTATTTTTTTAATTGACTTACAGCACTATTATAAATTTAAAAAAAAAACAAAACAAAACAAACTGTCTCGGCAGAGACAGAGACAATTTATACTGAAGCACATCTTTATTGTTCCATCTGTGGTGAAACTACTCACCACCAGTCACTTCATCTGACCCCACAACTCCTTCTGGCCCTAGTTCAAATATTTGTGACAGTCAGTAATTCATTTTTTTAGGTTCAGCTTCAAGCAGATTCACTTGGCCTTCCTATGATGTATTTCTTTTTGGATCTGTGGTGCAGCGATATGTCACATTAGTGTTAGAATGAGAGTGAGAATTCATTGAAATGGAAAGTAGTCTGAGGAAATTGGCCCCATGTCTAATTCCAATGGGTGACATCAAATCTATTGACAATAATAGGCATTTTTTGCCTCACATACATGTCTGGTGTGTGGTAATCAAATAATCCTTTGTCTCCCATACAGTTCACCAGTGGATTCAGTCCTGTTCTACGCCATCACCACCCTCCACAACCTCCTTTTGCACCAGGAAGGAGCCAAGATGGCAGTTCGTTTGGCAGGTGGCCTTCAGAAGATGGTAGCTCTGCTCAACAAAACTAATGTCAAGTTCCTGGCCATCACCACAGACTGTCTCCAAATCCTGGCCTATGGAAACCAGGAAAGCAAAGTGAGTGGTCTGTGTTCGAGACAGGCTAAACTTGGATATCACATTGAATATCACGTTTTAAACTGATGAAACGTGTGTTGTAGTTGATAATACTGGCCAGTGGAGGCCCACAGGCACTGGTCAACATCATGAGGACTTACACCTATGAGAAGTTGTTGTGGACCACAAGCCGAGTGCTCAAAGTTCTTTCAGTCTGCTCCAGTAACAAACCTGCTATTGTAGAGGCTGGTAAGTCCTTTAATCTCAACAAAACATACGATTGCACGGTCTCTCAGTGAATGTGCTTATGAATTGTTTGATGTTTGTCCCTCTGTTCAGGAGGCATGCAGGCTCTGGGTCTCCACCTGACAGACCCAAGCCAGAGACTGGTACAGAACTGTCTCTGGACACTCAGGAACTTATCAGATGCTGCCACCAAGCAGGTGATCAGAGGGGTTGTGTTCTATGATATGTGATTAAATTTGCAATGCTCTGTC
The DNA here is from genome assembly GCA_901007665.1 of Aeoliscus strigatus. NCBI lineage: Eukaryota > Metazoa > Chordata > Actinopteri > Syngnathiformes > Centriscidae > Aeoliscus > Aeoliscus strigatus. The sequence goes on along the minus strand of CAAKHB010005975.1, from coordinate 17,351 downwards.
CTCGTGCTAAAATCTGTTTGTCTCTCCAGGAGGGAATGGAGGGTCTTCTAGGAACGCTGGTCCAACTGCTCGGCAGTGATGACATTAATGTGGTGACCTGTGCTGCTGGTATCCTGTCAAACCTGACCTGTAACAATTACAAGAACAAGATGATGGTCTGCCAGGTATGTAAACATAATGAATGTTGTATGAAAATGATTGATACATGGAAAGTGTTTGGTCAGAGCATTTATTTATCACACTATATATGTGAATTATAAAGTGAATTCACGATACTGTGAATTTCTCTTGTGAGATTAAAGTATCTATCCATCTATCCATATGTCCAGGTTGGCGGCATTGAGGCATTAGTTCGCACGGTGCTCAGGGCCGGGGACAGAGAAGACATCACAGAACCTGCTATCTGTGCCCTGCGTCACCTCACATCTCGACACCAAGATGCTGAGATGGCGCAGAATGCTGTCAGGCTGCACTACGGTCTGCCAGTGGTGGTCAAACTGCTACATCCACCGTCCCACTGGCCACTCATCAAGGTGTGTGCACAAACACTGAACACTCCAGAAAATGTCGACTTCCATTTTGGCAGCACAAATACTTGAAGTGACTAGTTCTTTTAATATTTTTAGTATCTGGTCTTAACTGCTGATCACAAATTAGGTATTTGCCAGAAAGACATGACAAATATCCTGTGATCACGTGTCCTTTTTATCTGTGGCTTCGATATCAGACTGTGTTTATCGTAATCCTTGTTAAAGGCCTCCAACTGCTCAAATGTGCATCTAACAGTAGATGGTTAGTGACAGTGTGTGTTATAAAACGTGTGAAGTTTGGTCTGTGATTACCGATGTAGTGTGTAAAGTTGACCTTTAAAAGGGCCTCATACATGCAACTGCTCCTCCCTCAGGCTACCGTCGGCCTGATTCGTAACCTGGCTCTGTGCCCCGCCAACCATGCCCCTCTGAGGGAGCAAGGCGCCATTCCTAGACTGGTTCAGCTGCTGGTCAGAGCACATCAAGACACACAGAGACGCACCAGCATGGGAGGCACACAGCAGCAGTTTGTGGTGAGAGAGCACACAAAAATTGACAGCATCACACATCCAGCCCACTGTCCAGTTTGAACATGGAGTGTTTTCGTCATCAGGAAGGAGTTCGGATGGAGGAGATAGTGGAGGGATGCACAGGAGCGCTTCACATCCTGGCCAGAGATGTGCACAACAGAATAGTCATCAGAGGACTCAACACAATCCCTCTCTTTGTACAGGTACTTTTGTCAGTCCATTTCGTCTGTGCACAGTTCCAGGTCAAATGCCAGTTAACAGTGTTGCCAACTCCTCAGTAAGGAGAGTGGTGCGGTGGTTAGCTTGGGGCAAATGCTGAGGTTAATTGGTCACTCTAAATTGTCCTTAGGTGTGTATGTGTCAGTGTGTGGTGTGAGGGTCAGTTTGCTCTGGATGCAGCAGCTGGGACTGATGCCTGTGTGTGCTTTGGGACCGGGGAGGAGCTCCATGCAACTTGTCACCAGAAAAGTCTCCTATAACTCCAGGAGAAGTCTCAATGAAAAAATGTCGTTGGAGGGGTGTGAAAAGGCGCTAAATATATAATACTGACTGTACATGCCATAAATGAACCCCTGTCATGGTTTGTAAGTTGGTGTCCAGTAGAATGTTTTGTCCTTTTTATGTGCAGCTGCTGTATTCTCCCATCGAGAACATTCAGCGTGTAGCAGCAGGGGTCCTGTGTGAGCTCGCCCAGGATAAAGAAGCAGCCGAGGCCATCGAGGCTGAGGGAGCCACTGCCCCACTAACAGAGCTATTGCACAGCCGCAACGAAGGAGTTGGTACGTTCATGGCTGGTTCACCTCCTTCCATCACTTATACCATGCCCACAGCACTGCATGTTGACATGATCCCAACATTATTAAAGGAAGGGCTCTACATTTGCTCTCACTTTGCGGAAGAAATATCAGTACTTATTGTTGTGTATCGCCATTCAGCCTAAATATGTGGAGATAGGACTTTCGGTCGATATCGCCGGTCCCTATGGGGGAAACATTCATCCCTCTATACCAAAATGAAGGTAATAAAGTAATATCTAACACCATGAACGTCACTGTATGTTCACAGACATACACACACACACACACTACTTCAGAGAGAGAGAGAGGTCGAGCTCTGATTCACATGAACAATATTTCTGAATACCGTTATAAAATAAAACATCACCAGTCACCTCCCTTTGGCTGCTTATAGTAATGTAATAAGTAGTTTCTGTTATTGAAGTCTGTCTGTCTGTCTGTCATGTCTGACATCCAGAATGATTTCTAGGGTTGAAGGGATGATGGTGATATATCAAATATTCTAGTCCAGTCTGACTCCTCTCACAAATGGATGGTCTATTCATTTTTAGCCAAAAATGAGGAATGAAATTCTCCTTGCTTCCCTCCACATGATCAACAATTGTGTAAATCGGGATAATCAGGATTTTTTCCCTTGAGGATAATTGTGGTGGCAATTTTTGTGACTTTAATCAACAGGCGTTTGTTTTTTCCTTATGCTGCTTCAATGTCTAACTTGTCCATCTTTCCTCAGCCACATATGCTGCAGCCGTTTTGTTCCGCATGTCAGAGGACAAACCTCAAGACTACAAGAAACGCCTCTCTGTAGAACTCACTAGTTCACTCTTCAGGACAGAACCGATGGCCTGGAACGAGGTATGACGCTCATGGAATGACATGTTTTATGTTTCTATAACATGACACAGTCTGACTCTCTCTCTCTGTGTGTGCGTATGTCTCCACAGACTGGAGATCTGGGTCTGGACATTGGAGCTCAGGGAGAGCCTCTAGGCTATCGACAGGAGGGTAAGTCACCTCTCCACCTCTGACTGGCCAGGAGGCTCCTGGGAGAATCAGACAGGACAGGACTAGAATAGAAAAAGAACCTCCAGCAGTTTTTTCCTAATTGGCCGTGAAAACGCTGAGGTCTTGTCCTGTTTATTTCTTCTAGCACAGGAACCCTTTGCCTCTTTTCATATAACTCACATACAACTGAGTGTTGTCAGGTGTGACAAACACACACATTAGGTTGGATGGAGACTGATTTTCACTGAATAACACCAGTTGACAGGCAGCTGCTCAGTAAAGCTCTGTGATGGAGGAAACGTCTGTCCTCGTGTTTGTGAGCTGGAGGACAGGCCGTGTAGTGTGTTGCTGTGTGAGTTTGATCCTACTACTGTGTGAGAGCTTGTTTGTTAACCTGCTGCTAACAGCTGCTCTGCTTCCCCTGCGTCTCCCCTCCCCCAGACCCTAGTTACCGTTCCTTCCATTCAGGGGGTTATGGCAGTGATACCATGGGTATGGAGCCCATGATGGACCATGATCTGGGTGGGGGCCACCACCCTGGCCAGGACTACCCCCCTGTAGAAGGGCTTCCTGACCTGGGACACACCCAGGAGCTGATAGAAGGCCTCCCCCCTGGTGACTCCAACCAACTGGCCTGGTTTGACACTGACCTGTAAATACAAGACCCACATTACACTCCACTTTTGACTAGGTAAGAGGAGAGGGGGTTTTGTGTGGCTGAGGGAGGCTGCTGCATGTTCAGACTGTTCCTAGTCTTTGTGTGTGTGTGTGTGTGATCTGTGAGAGCTCACTCACCTCCTGACTGTGTCCTGCCCCTCCGACAGCTGTATCATGTGATCTGAATGAACCTGCATCGTGATTTGCCCATATGGAGGAGGCGGGGTTTCAGAAAGTGCCTCGGAGAAGACGAGTGCCTCGAAGACGACTCGACAGCAAAGTTTCTTGTGTACGGGAACTCCATTGGGACGAACTAAATTCAAGTGCGGTTCTGGTCTCAGCAGGACAGTGGGTTGACTTGAAATCCTGACACAACGATTTTGATCAAAAGGTTGATTTTTGAAGACCCTTTTTATGTATTTTTTTCCAATTTTTACTTATTTTGGTTGTAATTCCTTTTTATTTTGTTTTCTTTAAGTCTAATGGTACAAACTGATTTAGCTTGCTTTCTTCATTCTTCTGAATTATGATACTCATCTCATTTTATTTTGAGTCCCTTGTATTCTAAGTCTGCTAGTGTTGAGTTTTTTTTTAGTGGTTATGCTCCATCCAAGTAAAGAACCCGCTCACATTTTAAATGGTGTCCAAAACACTAAAGTTAATCAGTTGAATTGTATTCTGATGATCAAGTGTATCATTGTGTAGCTTTTGTATAAAACAAGAATTGGAAATCATGGTCCAAATATCAAGCTATTTTCTTGCTTTAAAGATGGGCACTGAGGTGTCTCTGCTGTTCCAAAGGGGGTGTAGCTAACCTGGGGATGGGATGGATGGCTCTGGAAGAAAGGGTGGGGGAGGGGCCTGTTACTAAGGGGTGGGGTAATGGGAAGAGCTGGTTGCTGTAGCCTGCTGTGTTCTGAAACAATAAAAATGGACTGTCATTTCAACTGGATGCCTTCACATCTGATTTCCACCAACACCTCAAGTAACATGGCGACACATTCAAGTATCCACATCCTGAGACCAGGTTTAAAAAAAATGTGCGTTCACAGTATGTGTATGTATTACAGGATTCTTTTGGATGATAAGGCAAAATGATGCAAAACATGCATTTACAAAACAGCGTCTCCATGTGGACATGGCCTAAAATCAGAGTTGCATCCGCAGTTTCCACATAGAAGGCTAGAATGTATTTTGTGAGGTTACAGGCAACCATGTGATCTGCAGCTAACGTGTTAGTGTCAAGTACTAAAATTAACTAAGAACTTGAACTCTTATAGCAGCATTCTGGGTCATTTCTCTGTTAATGATATGACTGAAAAAGTGCTGCGCAAGCTGTGAGAACTGGACGGCTGTATGCCAATTCTGTTCTTGACGAGACTGCAAACACTGGTGTTCAGTGTAGTCGATGGTAGCAGACAACAGTGGCAGTTGTGTTGGCTGCAGCTCGACTGAGAGATTAGTCAGATTTGCATATGAAATTAGAACCTGTAGTGAAGAATCTGAGCTGTCAAAGGAAATTCATTCCTTCACTGCCTTCAGTAGTAAAACAACTCATCTTCCCATACATTCATGTCTTAAGTGCAGGGTGACAGCATTGTGTGTTTGTCATATTGTCTGAACAGCATTTGAAGCTCATTTAATTTGTCTTCAATTAAGGACGGAGTTCAGCCAATAGGTCCTATTCATTTGACTTGCACACACTAAAGTCAGGTTATATATAGTATGGGTAATGTGAAAAAAATGGTAATATTACCTGGGTAATTTGCACATAACCACATAACACACGGGTAGTTTGCAAACTACCCGTCCTTTTGGGTCAAAGTCAAGTCAACTTTATTGTCAAATATACTGTATATGCGTGACATACAGCATAGATGAAATTATAGACCTCTCAACACACAGTGCAAACAGCACAAGAAAGTACTAGCTACAGAAGAACTCTTCTGAGGAACATTCCTGGAGAAAACCAAGACCTTTGATCATTTAGATTTCAGAAGCAGACTAATCATTATCCATATATTTTTACAATTGTGAAATGGTGAATTACTGTATCTTCCTGGTTTGCCGTTATACTGTGTGTACGATGAAGAGATTTTAGTTGCCAGTGAAAACACATCCACAGACCCAAACAAAGCTGAAGCTGTGGACTGTGACTGTCAGGGGACTGGCTTTTTTCTTAAAATGTATTATCCATTGGAAAAGTATTATTCCACTGGACAGTCAAGCAGTTTGCAAGTAGTGTTTACATTTGTGGAAAAATATTTAAATATTTAATAGTTTTTTATGTAGCAGCCAAATAGGGACTGGGACTTTAAAATAAAATAAAATAAATAAACACATACATAAATACATACTGTATAAACAAGTTTGTATACAATATCTGTAGATCTTTTCTGAGTCTTTCATTTTGCTTTTAAAAACTAGTGGACACCTGCTATTGCTCCCCAACAAAGAACTCTCTCATCAAAATGGCGTTCAGTGCACATCCTGGACAGAATGGAATCTTTCCTGCTCCCCTTACTTTCTTAAAACCATAAAGATGTCTAAACAGATGTAAGACAGACACCTTCCAGGAAGAAGAATCTTCATCGTCGCCACAGACTCCAAAGGCCAAAACCTGAAGCTCCCCCACTCTTCTTTGGGGGCCAAACTGATCTCCAGACATTGTCATAAATTCCTGAGCGACTTTCATTTGTAACCGAACAAATCTATTAAACATGTTTTCTGTTTTTGGTCATGTTATATACTCATATATGAGGAGAACATTACTTATTTACTACTAGTTCACTTTAGGTTGATAACAGTTTGGATGTTTACTGTTCCACAATGTTGCATCTTCTGATGTACTCTAATGCCTTTACTACAGACTTCACAGTAACCAGCGTCAAATGTGTAACTCCGATACAAATCTTTCTTGATAATCTTTTCGAGTATGCTTGAACCATTTAATTTTCATACAGATCCTGATTCTTTATCATTAGATAAGTAGTCATGTTTAGTTTGTTATACTAAGATGCGTAGTCTTTAACCTCAGTAGTAGAGCCAAGAGTTACACAGATTTTAAGCACTTTTATGTGAAGACTACAATCAGCAAGCTGCTTTTATTGTAGCAAATCCTGCTTTTTTTATTTTACGAGTTTTTTGTTTCAGAGTATCCTGAATGCCTAGCCAATGCATCAATCCTCTCCAAAAAACAAGAATATTTTTTGTCAGATTGTTCCAGGAACTTTTGACCAAAATCCTGAGCCACCCGCAGTCCAAACCTCATCTATAGCCTCCACCGCCGTCAGCCAATCACCAGGGAAGGAACTGGCAAGTTGAACTAAGTTGCTGATCAGGAAGTGCTTTCGGTAGGACAGAGCGGATCTACAGAATGCCATTTAACGACAACCCACTTTGGGGACATTGCATGCAGAATCCAGCATAATTCGAGTCCCTGTCTCAGCTCCTGAAGTCAAGTAGGCTGTCACATCCACATCTGGTACCACCACTATCACCAACCACACGCTCATTCAGGAAGTTGTCTCCTGAAGCCGAGCAGACTGAGAGACTGCATCAGGACCAAGGACTGGGATGCACTGCAGGGGTCTCATAATGAGAACATGGAGGAGATGGTTGACTGCCCCAGAGACTATATCAAATTCTGAATGGAATTTACTGGAACTATTGTTCCAGTAAGATCTGTACGCTGCTTTGTCAACAACCAGCCCTAGATAACCAGTGACACCAAGGGCCTTTTGAACCAGAAGAAAGCCTTCAAAGATGGCGACACACAGGACCTCAAGTGGATACGGAAGGAACGAGTCCACCTCAGGGTGGTGAAAGAAATATACAGAACAACAACATGAGGGAGGTGTGGAAGGGGATGAAGACGATCACTGGCTGTAGCTCCAAGAGAAGTGCCTCCATCGAGTGGGGTGTGGAAAGGGCAGTCCAGTTAAATCAGTTATTTAACAGGTGCAAAGATCTGATCCAGGACTTCGTCATGTGGTGCAACTCTAGCCGTCTGCTCCTTAACACTAACAAGACCAGGGAGATGGTGGTGAACTTCAGGAGAACCAGGATGACCCCTGAGCCTGTCGTCAACAGGAGACTGTGTGGCGGTGGTACACACTTACAAATACCTTGGAGTGCATTATTGCTGCTGCTGGGTTAGCCAAAGCAAGCAACTCATGGCTGAAGGCCTTGCTTATCCACAACCTGGGCAGCGAGGGACAACGCATCTTTTGCACTCTTGGACCCGAAGACAACTACACAGACTGTGTTGCCTTACTGGCCGGACATTTCGCTGCTCCACAGAGTTTCATAGTCCAGCAGATCGTCTTCCACCAGCGCCGAAAACGACCGGGTGAGTCTGCCCACCAGTATACTGTGCTCCCTTGGCGCAGACAGTGGCCCCAGCCACTCGACTCCCCAGCCCCACTTCCACTTTCTCAAGGTTAATGCCGCAGGGCATTGAGGGGATGCATGCAGGCTCTGTGGAAACTGTGGCTTTTCCTCTCACCCCACACGTACTCCGGCCTGCCAAACCATAGGACAAAGATGCCAATGATGTGGTAAATTCAACTCCTTTGCCAAAGTACGGCACTCAGCACCCGCTTCTACAGTACCTCACCGCCGCCTGTCCAGCCCATCCGACTCAACTACCATCCACTCTAAGGGCTGAAGCACTAAACCATTTACATGGTGCATAGTGGAGCTGGATGCTGTGTGCTTACCTCTGCTACTGGACACAGGTGCCTCCAGATCTGTTCTCAATGAATTGACAATTCTGTGTCTCTTCTCCGCTCCTGCCTGCCTGTCTGGAGGAGCTGTATGGCTATTGACACATTAAAATCAGCATGTTGTTGGGCACTGTGTTTTTTTCTGTCCACTATGGCTCAAGAGCCCTCCCAGCTTTCGCATTCCAAGTGTCTCGCCATGGTCAACCTTCTGGGGTTCAACATCACTGACAAGATAGAAGCCACTGTCATGACTGTGGCCACACCCTGGCAGCAGTGCTGGCCGTTGCTGTTCACTAGGCTGGGCTGCCTCACTGCCTTCAACAACCAGCTGTTCATCGATCCAGCCACATCCCCTGTCATCCAGAAACTGCTGGATAGTGGCGAGAGAGTCGATGCCTCACCCTGGATCTCCTATCTGGTAGTGGCAAAGAAGAAGACGTGTGGCCTGCGACCCTGTGTCGACCTCAGGCAGGTAAACAAAGCGACAGTCCCCAACAATTACTCTCTGCCCTCGGTGGAGGAGCTCTCTGAGAAGTTGGCTCAACGATCCTTTCAAAGCTCAACCTCCGCCAGGGCTATCTGCAGGTTCCCCTACATCCAGACAGCCGCAACCTCACTGCTTTTGTGACCCACAGCATGCCCTATGGCCTCACCTTCGCTCCCACCTGCTTCCAGTAAATACCAAAAAAATCAGGCCCTGACAGCCCTACTGGCCACAAATGGATCAGAACACAAGCCACTGCACCTTTATAGGTGGTCTGAGGGTTTACAGGTGTACTACTTCTCGACACAGTTTACACCCGGAAGGGAGAATGTCGTGGCTGACCTCCAGATCCACACCCAGCTCATTGCAAGATGTCACCCAAGAGTCCTCAAAACCAGACTTGATCCTCATGCTGCACATGCCCCTCCAGGCAGCTGTTTGCCTGCCAGAGCTTCAGGCAGCTTCTACACAGGACCCTGTACTCACCCAACTCCACACTTTCATCCGAGAAGGCTGGCCCACCAGAGTCCCAGATGAACAAGCACCCTTTCACCGGGTCAAGGGTGACCACTCTGCCTGGAATGATGTTTGTGTGGCAAGAGGGCTGTACACAGTGGTCCTGAGTGAATGCGTCCTAGCCATTGACAGAGACGTGGAGACATTGGTCAAAGATTGTCTGGCCTGCCCCACCAGCAGGGACCCACATTCAGGTCGATATCTGCTGTGAACTCCACGACACCCCATAGCATCAGTACTTCCTCCTGGCGGCCTATGATCTTAATTCCAAATGGCCAGAGGTGCTGCCTGCTGAATCTGTCACCATCACGGTGGTCACTTCCTCTCCTCCCTGTTTGCCAACTGGGGTGTGCCTGACACCATCACCACTGATACGGCCACAGCAAGTTACAGCACAACTGGGACCAGCCACGCCTGGCTGATGGTCCACGCTGGCATACCAGCTGCCTCAGATTAGTGGCACCACCGCCGGCCGGAAGGAAGTCTGGGCGTCCCTTCTCATGCTGGTGCCCCCACGACCCTGTCCCGGATAAATGGTAGAAGATGGATGGATGGATGGATGGGTAAATGTGGTATACACTACCGGTCAAAAGTTTGGGGTCATCCAGACATTTCCAGTTTTGTAGCTTCTCTAATCAACAGTCTTCATGTGTGCAAACATAATTGCTCAAATTTTTCTAATCACCATTCACCTTTTAACATGATTAGCTAACAAAACGTAGCATTAGCACACAGGTGTGATGGTTGGTGGAAAAGACCTCTGTAGGTGTAGGTAGATATTCCATTAAAATCAGATGTTCACTGCTTAGAATAGTCATTGACCACATGTCTCGACCAGTCGGATTATTTCACGTTGTTGTCATTGAGAAAAGGAGAACATTTCTAAGTGACCCCAAACTTTTGAACGATAGTGTACCTCCAAACACTGTGGTGTGGTAGTCACTAATAAGAGTTTATGCCACAACTCCAGTAACACATCAGGGGTAGTCAACTGACACACACACACACACACACACACACACACACACTGCTCATCATCAGCGATTAGTTATTAGTCATAACTTGTTTATAGAAATGTTCCTTATCGTCCCTCAGTTTTAAAAGTCTGTCTGTCTCCATGGAGATCGTTGTCTTCTTTAAGAGTGAACTATATACTATTTTTTATTAAGAACTATATTTTAGCTTTTCCTGGAAAAAAAAGTATATCTCGTGTGAATTAATTATTTTATACTTCTTGACAGGTTCAACAATGTGTTTATGTTTACATGTACCAGCCACTAGTGATTAGTGCATTGTGAGTTGCCAGATACGATCTCTATGCTCGGCAAAGAAGGCGGAGTCTGTAAGCCCTGCAGCAGCAGCTTCACAGCCCCAGCGTTATGAATCACAGAGTCAGAATGACAGGAGAACAAAAATCAGAGTTAGTATTGGAGAAGCAGATGTTAGATGGATAGAAAGGATTTCCTTGGCATCAAAACACAGGCGGAAATGCAGACTTCTCCTTGATCAGTAAGAAGCTAACTTGCTAGCTAACTTAGCTAACGTTACTTGTCAGCCAAATCCCTCTTCAACAACGCACCAGTATTGCCGGTTCACTTTCACCACTGCGGTGAGTGGCTGTGTATTCTAGCTAGCTATTTGTATTCACATAGGTTTCATAGACGACCATGAACATATTGTGAAGTTCCGTTGGATGTCTGTCAAATCATCAGCCAATCTGAGAGAATCCTAAACAAGCAGGATGAAAAGTGTAGCATCCCCGCCGAGAGATGGTTTGAGTCTTTCACCGATGAATCGTTTTATTTCCGTTCTTCACCGCCAATACACTTCAATAGATTGTCAGTAAACTTGACGACGAGCTAAAGCATAAGCATAAACAGAAATATAGGGAAATATAGGGTTAATGAAATAACTTGAACTTGAAAAATAGCATAAAACGAATGAAGAAAAAAATGAAGCTAAACAAAGAAGAAGAACTTCAACTATCATGAAAAGAAAAAGATATGAATAACTCAAGACAGGAAAGAGACAACTAAAGTTGATCAATAAGGGACTAGTTAAATGTGTAATCTGAAAGTACAACTAACCTTGTGCCTCCTCTGTGGGTGCTAGAACTTTCAGGAGTGTAAAGATAACCCTTTCTGTTTCTGTACATCCTTTCTATGCTGCCTTTCAGTTACTCTACCCCTTCTAGTACTGCTGTCAACAAATCATTGCCATGGAAATGGAGTAACCACTTTGCAGGAAGTTCTTCAGTAAATTTCAAAGTAAAGGATAAAAGCAAATAGACAAAAATAAGTGTCTGTTATAGATATGTCTCTAATTGATAGTGGATAGCAGAGCTAATGTTAAATACTGTTTTAAAATGTACTGATTAGTTGAAATTCGTATCCTGTATGAATTGAATTCGTTATCCTGTATGATTCATGACCCTGGATTTACACCGGCTGTGTGTGCGTTGCGTCTCTGATCTGGCACGGCGCCGGATCAAATACGTTTCCATTCTAATCAATGTGTCCATTTACACCGACTGCGTTGCGTTGCGTCTCCGATCCGTCTCAGCTCCGTCAGTCCGGAGCGCTGCGTCGAAAATACGCAGAGGTTCTATTTCTGACGGATGCCGGAGCTGAGACGCATAAATCTCGCACAAAATCCATCGAGCGCGGCAGAAAGTCCGACACAGAAACAAAATAAATATCCGGTTACTTTTCACAATAAAACGCTCGACGTTGACGCCAGATCGTATTTCACACTATTTCACCAGTACTTTCAACACAGTACATTTATTAAGAGTATTTATTTACTAACAAGCTACTTTCCCATGGTAAAAGGACAAAACACCGAAAAAAAAGTCAAACACCAGTAAGTCCGACTCTCCTCTGTTTCTCCACCCGGAGACACTTCCTCTTCCTGGATTTATCACACATACATGAAGTTTCGCGCGATTATACGTGTTTTCACCGCGCGAACTTGTCGGTCACGTGACTGACGGACCGGAGCCGCGACGCAGTAGAAACGCATCCGGTGTAAATGGACGGAGCGCGCTGACGAAGCAAAGACGGATCGGAGACGCAACGCAACGCACACGCAGCCAGTGGAAATCCAGGGTGACTTGACATGGATGGTGAAGACTGATTGCGTGATGCAGTTGGCATCCAGGCTGCTGTATTTGTTTTTTGTGTTGCAATTTCAAAGCGACCCCACTATATGTCGGTATTCTGCCAATTTTTACATAGTTCACCTTTAATTATTACCTCCTTCTTCCACTGAAAGTCCAGTTTAGAAAATTGTTCGAGTTTAGATCTGTAATCCTCCATTTGGAAAGTAAAAACAAATGGATGGTGCATGTGACTTACTGACTGTAGATTGTAGCTGCTGTCACTTGTTCTGTGGCATTTTAATAGTGACATACAGAGAGACAGAGAACATAACTGAGTCCTGGTAACTCAAGGAGAACTGGCCAGTGCTTATCTACTGTATTAAAAAAGCACAGAGGTATATGGGGAGCAGACCGATAATCACCTTATAAATATGTATCATATCAATGCTCATTTTATATTTTCAAACCATCTCTTGATAACTTTCCTTGGACTTTCCACCGGACTTGCTGTTCCACGTCTTCGATTTGAGATTTCCGTTGTTAAATTTCCCGTGGACAATAACCAAGGAGTCCGCATTGGTCCGTTCACACACAGAATCTGGTTGGCCAGCACGTGTTGTGCATCCTGTATGTTCGCCTATGGTGGGATGCAAACATCGATCAGGGTGAATGAAACAAATTCACGGGGGGAGTAGAATAGTTTGCCGTGAATGTCACAATGTCAAATGTCATAATATTGCAGGTCAGGAGAAGAGTACTGCTGCATCACTGTCACTTCCTTGCCGCGGTCACTGTTTATAAAGAAGCAGATTCCTCCTTCTCCTTCAGTTTTGCCAGAAAGCTTTGTGTTTCAATCTGCTGTGATGAGTTGGATGCCTGCTAGCTGCAGTACAGAGTCCGGTATCGATCCAAACAGCCATGTCTTCATGAAGCACAAAACTGCATAAGTAGAAAAGCCAGACTTTTTCCCCAACAGTAGCTGTGTAGTTTGTCCAGTTTGTTGACAAGTGAATGCATGTTGAGAGGAATATGCCAGGTAATGGTGTGTGGTGATTGCGATGGTGAAGCCGCACAAGCGGACCGGCCCGTCTCCCGCTCCTCCTGTGTTTCACCGTGTGAGCAGAGTTTAACATACCTTTGGCCAGAATGCCCAGTGAACCTTGATGTTTATCAGTTTCTCTTTGGTGAAACAAAGTCAGGAACTCGCACATAAAACACATTTAAAAGACAAAACAAAACAAAGTGGTGCCATCTTTGTCCTTGGAGCCATCCATCAAGCTGGACTGAGCCTTAACTTTAGCCTTAACTATCCTGCACTCACACGCCCCTTATGCAGCAATACAAAGATCCACTCCTCCTCATGTCCCGGGTCTCTCCAGTTGTCATCAAGGATTGGCCAGACATTGTCTGTACCGTCGACACCTATTGCTGGTCTGTCCATCTCAGGGAGAGGATCCCTCTCTGTGTGTTTCTCCCTAAGGTTTGTGCCTTTTTTCCCCCGTTACAAGAGTTTGTGGTCAGTTTTTCCTCACCCTGACTGAAGGTATAAACAACAGAGGGTGTAGTATTGTACGGACTGTGAAGTAAATTGAGACAATTGCAATTTTGATGTTTGGCTATACAAATAATTTTGAAGTGAATTGAATTAAGTCAGTACCGCTTGTAACCTAAGCTCAACTAGAATGAAAACGATAAAATCAAAACTTCAGCCTTGAGCTCATGCTCGGTCTCTAACCTTCAATGTCCCTTTTCTATGTTGTGTCTTCATCTGTTAGTTAACACCAGAGCAACTTCTAGTTCTATCTAACTGTTACAGTGCGTTCAGAAAGTATCTCAACCCTTCACTTTCCCCATATTTTGTTACAGCCTGTTACATATTTAGTTACAGCCTTTTTCCACAATGGATCAAATTCCTTTTTTGTCTCATCAAACTGCACACAATACCCAATAATGACAAAGTGAAAAAGGTTTTTTAGAAACATTTGCAAAGGTATAAAAAAGTAAAAAAAATGAAATATCACATGCACATAAGTATTCACACCTTACGCTATGATTCAAGAACCCAATGGCCACACTGACTCCAGTGTTCCTCTGTGGAGATGGGAGAAACGACCACAAGGACAACCATCTCTGCAGCACTCCACCAATGGCCAGATGTAATTCTCTACTCAGTAAAAGGCCCATGACAGCCCGCTTGGAGTTTGCCCAAAGGACCAGACCATGAGAAACAAGATTCAATGGTCTGATGAAATCAAGATCAAGTGTCACGTCTGGAGGAAATCAGGCACCTCACATCAACTGGCTAATACCATCCCTGCGGTGAAGTATGGTGGTGGCAGCATCCTACTGTGGGGATGTTTTTCAGAGGCAGGAACTGGGAGTCTAGTCAGGATCGAGGGAAAGATGAACGGAGTACGGAGTATGAAGTACAGTAGAGATTGTTGATGAAAGCCTCCTCCAGAGTGCTCAGGACCTCAGACTGGGGCGGCTGTTTACCTTACAAAAGGACAATGACCAATGACCCTAGGCACACAGCCAAGACAAAGAAGGAGTGGCTTTGGGACAAGTCTGTGAATGTCCTTGAGTGGCCCAGCCAGAGGCCAGACTTGAACGTGATCAAACATCTCTGGAAAGACCTGAAAATAGCTGTGCAGTGACGCTCCCCTGACAGAGCTTGAGTGGATCTGCAGAGAATAATGGAAGAAATACCTCATATACATGTGTGTCAAGCTTGTAGCATCATACTCAAGAAGACTTAAAGCTGTAATCACTGCCAAGGGTGCCTCAAGAAAGTACTGAGTAAAGGGTCTGAATACTTATGCACATGCAATATTTCAGTTTTTATTTGTAATAACTTTGCTAAAAATTCTAAAAATCCTTTTTCCCCCTGTTGTTATGGGATATTGTGTGTAGATTGATGAGACAAAAAAGGAATTTAATCCATTTCGGAACAAGGCTGTAGCATAAAAAATCTGGGGACAGTGAAGGGGTGTGAATACTATATCAAATGCACTGCATGTCATTAATTACTTTGGTCAGAGCAGATTGGAGATCGGCCTTCAGTTGATCATTTGTGTCTTGTCTAGATTATACCTTTTTTGCAGACATTTAATTACAGACACTAAGACACTCTGTAGTAGATCTGACTCCAAAATCTTTGAGACCTTTTTGAAAAAACAGTGGTCCAGACAGCAAGCGGAGGAGTTCAGTTGATGTAAGATGTGTTCCAGATCTTTGCAGTTCATGGGATGAAGCTGTGTCATGGTGTGGACACAGTACATCTGAACCTGCTGTTGATGAACCAGCTGCTTGTCTAATATTTTGGATTTTGTCCGTGAAGAATTTGGCAAAGTCATTGCAGGCCGTGGTGAAATCCAATCCATAATATTGATTGTTAACATTAAAACTACTGACAAGCTCATTGACTGAAGCCCCTGACAGGGCAGGTGAGAAAAAATTCTCACTGGTGTTTTAAGTTATACATTGTTTTATTATCACCTCTGTTGAAAAATTTTTGTGC